>LPNX011083658.1:118112-222390 GCA_001517045.1 Pseudotsuga menziesii
TGTGGGCGGATGGAACTGCAGCAGGACCTCGAATAGATGCATCACTACCAAAAAGGACCTCCATGAAATCGAGCTCCTGCATGGAGGTTTAACACAAAGAAAAGTATTAGTTAAAAAATTGATTCATTTGAGGATACATTACAATCATGACAATTAAATGATGATAATAAAGATATACATGTCCCATCGGTCGAGGCCTGCATCTATTATGTAGTCCAAAATATGCATCGTGGGCCATGATAGTGTCATGATCAATAATGTTGAGAACATCATCGGCCACCCACTGTAACTCGGGCTATGGAGGTGCAGTGGGTGCTCTGCGTCTCTCTGCCTACACAGCCATCATGGTACCATGCATTGCCATGTGTATCACCTCTACCAATGCACTACACTCTGCAATCGCTAGTTGAGATGACTCAGCTACATCATATGTCCTAAGCATGGTCCTGCTAGGGTGACCTACCAAAGGCTCTGGCTCTAGTTGAGCTCCAAGGTCTCTCCTAGCCCCATGACGCGCATGACTGCGTCCCCCACCAGCAACATAGAATCTCGAGGGTGTGCCAATGTAATCTGGGTGCATATCCAGGACAAACTCTGCATAGATATGTTTTTCAAATTATAGTGGGACCTGGTCATGGTGGGGAAACATGCCCCACTCTCTAATGAACCTGTCATATACATAAGGCACTACAGCCTCTAGCTTAAACTCCTTGAGTCTAAGTGGTTGACCAGGGGCATGGTTAGGAGGGATATCAAATAATGCTCCCTTCACATCATGGCCAGTTTTTACATCTCTCACTGTGACCCAGTTATCAAGACCCTTCACTACGGCCCTTCTTCTCTGAAATTCAGAGACCCAAAGAGAACTCAATGGTCTGATTGACCTATAGACCTTCAGTAGATTGTCTACTACCTCTAATATCATCCACATTGAATGTGATGCAGGATATTCCTCTGGAATGGAGAGGACGTCATCCCACAAACACTCACGCTGACTGGTAATGTCTTACAGCGTGATACGTGTGATCTCATCCTCCCATGGTGCTTGGTCAACACCCTGTTGTGTAGCACTTGAAAATTAGATGAAAACATAAATGTCAGTCAAAATACATACATAAACTGTAGGTGAATTTGAAATCAATATAAATTAAAGGTACTGATAAATGAAAGAAATATATACATGCATTTAATGTACCTGTCTCGTGGGGAACCTCCCCACTGACACCATCAGTATCCTAATCCTTGCCGCTCACACGCACAGAGTGGCTTCTAGAGTGGCTGTCGCTCATCTCCCTAGCAAGAGCGTGTGTCGACATAGAACGCCTAGGCGAACCTGTGAAAATAGAGACATACAAGTTGATGATTAAATATACACATGTGAAACAATTTAATTTGATGTAACTAACAACAAAGATACATCATGCACAATTGTATACTTGTGAGTCCTCTGCCGACTTCCAAAGCGAGGAATGGCCACATATTCGCCAGTTATTTGCCTTCGACGAACCAAAGAACCCCATTGTAGAGATGCATCTACATGAAACAAGGCATATTAAATGATAAATGATAAATATTTCAATAGTAAATATAAATGATAAATGATAAGATAAATGGTAAATATGTCAATAGTAAAGATAAGATAAATGATAAATATGTCAATAATAAAGATGTAGATTTGAGATAATTAATATATCATCACATGATGCACATTAATAATGGGAAAAGGATCATGAGTGTGAGCACAATCAATAAGGAAATGACACATGAAAAGGTTTTTTTAATAGATAGTTGAGCTTGATCATTCATGTCATGTGTGTGAATGCAAAAGCGTTCTTAGGACTCATGGTTTTCGCTTAGTTCGAACCTCTAACTTTTCATCCCAATCCAGTAACAGTCTATAACTTTTCAATTCAATTTTTTTTTAAATTTACCTATACACATAATTTATGTCGATATAATTTTTTCCACTAGGTACAAGTCAACCATTCCATCAAGGATATTCTAAACATATACAACAATGTGTTTAACATGTCGATTTTTTTCCACTAGGTACAAGTCAGTCATGCCATGTGATTTAGTCTTGTTTTGGTCTACATAGGGAATGTTGGTTGCTTCTGAATTGTTGTTGGTGGAATGTATGTTTGTTACAAGAGGCTAGCCTGATTCTATGATATTGTCCTAGATAACTTTGATTCACACTTGAATAACAAGTTTCATGTTTTATTTATTTTTTATTTTTATTTATTTTTATTTTTCCTCTTCAAATACAAGAAAAACAACAATACTTAGATTTGAGTTTCCTCAAAACAAAAAGATATAGTTTCACTTCTCTATAAGTTCAAATCAAAACTTCTATATTTCATTAATAGTTTCATTTTTTTTTAATCTTTAAAGTATTAATTTAATTTTCTAAAATTTAAAATTTAAATTTATATATTTCAATAACTCTTTCATAAACATTTAAAAATATTTATAATTTTAAACTATATTTTAAAATTATAATTATGTAAATTCTTTCATCCATTTTTAAAAAATTAAATTACAATTCCAGTTTTCCCTAATTTAATGTATAAATTTATATATTTTATTAGTAATATGTTTTACTACTATTTTAAAATATTCAAAATCTATAATTTATAATTTTCAAAATGTTGAATA
Source organism: Pseudotsuga menziesii (assembly GCA_001517045.1). Classification (NCBI taxonomy): domain Eukaryota; kingdom Viridiplantae; phylum Streptophyta; class Pinopsida; order Pinales; family Pinaceae; genus Pseudotsuga; species Pseudotsuga menziesii. The sequence continues at coordinate 120,771 of LPNX011083658.1, forward strand.
TAAATATTTTTTTTTTCTAAAAATATCAAAAATATAATCTTACTTTAAATAATGGATTTCTATTAATTTTTTAATTTGATATTTAAAAAATAAATAAATCTTGAATTTCTATTAATTTTTTAATTTGATTTTTTTTCAAATTTACACACTTATTGATTAATATTTTTTTCTTTAAAAAAAAAACAAAAAAAGAAGATCCACATTTTCATCATACTTTTGTTTGAGCTTCAAAAAAAAAATACATAAGTACACTTTTCAATAAAGTAAAACCAAAATATGTCAACTAATAAGTCAAAACAGACATATCATATTTTATTATGAAAAAATATGTATAAGATATATAATATTTTAATTACAATTATAATTATAATTTATTTTAATTAAATAGTTAATAGTTTATATATATATATATATGTGTGTGTGTGTGTGTGTGTGTGTGTGTGTGTGTGTATCAAAATATATAAAGTAAAATATATGGGTTGTTAAAGGTTCATGATTGTCTCGCGTCTAGGGTTTGGATTTTTTTCAATCCTTCGTGTATTCTCGGAGGATTGAAAAAAATTGGGCAGCATTTCTGCTTGCCCAACACACATTTCAAAATTAAACCGATAGCATAAACCGCTGCTGGTTGATAGAAATATTTATATAAACTATAAATTTAAGTTTTAAATTTAACAAATTTGAATTTTTTCAATCCTTAGTGTATTCTCGAAGGATTGAAAAAATTTGGGCAGCATTTCTACTTGCTGGGCACACATTTAAAAATTAAACTGGTAGCATAAATGCTTTCGGTTGACAAATATATATATATATATAACAAAATTTTAAATTTTAAATAAAAAACAAATTTCAATTTTAAACATATTTTAAACGCTAACGACAACATTTCTGCTTGCCGACACACATTCCAAACATACTAGACAAAAAGAAAAAACCTAAAAACATTTATAACAACGGCTTTTTTCAATTTTAACCTAACATTTTAAAACCTAAAAAAAAAACTAAAACTCCATTTAAATTTCAAAAAACAAGGTTTGAGGATTACCTCTCTACTCTGACATCGTGGTGAAAGGGTGTGTGGCTTGCATGGTAGCTCGGTCCAAGTCTCTGGGGATTCAGTTGCTCAGTCAAGGTGTCCGGGGACGCAAATGCTCGATCAAGGTGCTTGCTCGATCGAGATATTTTTATGCAAAAATGGGGCAAATGGTTGCAGCTGCCCGCGACCCTTTTTATATTTTTTTTAAACAAGAACCTCGATTGAGGTACAAATCTCAATTGAGCTATTGGTAAACCCTAGATCGAGGTATCAATACCTCTATCAAGGATTTACCGAGAGCTCAATCGAGGGTTAAACAAAACCTCGATCGAGCGCTTGTTAAACCCTTGATCGAGGTATGAAGACCTTGATCGAGGGTGCATTTTTTGCATTTCGCCGAAAATGCCTTGCCAAAAATTGTAACCCACCTCCATGGATGCACCCAATTTGAGGTTTTGGTGCAAGTGATGCACTATTCTCATGCAACCATCCACTATAGTTTGCATCGTAGTGTTTTTGTCTTATTATTAATGTGTTGAGCACATGGAAAGTTCATACAGTGGATCTCTATTCTCTATTGCTTAGTATTCTCTCTTATCAAGCACCTAATGTCTAAAGCAAACTACGTAATTTTGTAAAAGGAATTCTTTGCAATCTATCTAATTATACTCTGAATATTTTCTAGGGTTTTTCATCTTCATAGTTTTGAGGGGTTTCCATAGGGTACGCCTTGTGTTGAGAATGAATGATTTATATGATTGAATGTTCTATTGATTCCAATATTTAGTATTTCTGCAATTAATGTTTTAAAGTTCAAATATCATCATATTTTCTAAAAAATTAGCAGGTTGTGGTTTGATGTAGCATAAAAAATCTCATTTTGGAGAACTATTGATTCATACCACTGCGACATTGTCTTTCTGAAAGAATATGGATTTCCCAAGAGGATCACTACATCATTTACCCCTAGGAGCCTCTTGATTTATTTCAACATCTTAGATAGTCCGGTTGTTTTTCGAATGAAATTGTGGTGATGCTTGTGTTGTAAATGCCAATTATTTTTTGGCTACCAACCTGTACATTAGGCAAATCGATCTTTCTCTCTCTGTCGAGAATAATGGATTGCAATTTGCATGATATGGAAATATGGTTAGGGTGTTGAAATGATTTTCTTTCAGGAAGTCAAATTTTATATAAGCAAATGAAAAATTGTGATGGAAAATATATTGGATAATGTATTATTAAGTGAATAATATAACAATATGTTAGATATTAATTTTGTGATAATTGCAAATTAATAATAATCAGGTAAATTGCAAGTATTTTATTTCATAACTAATTAATTAATGCAACTTTTCCCTATTTGTATTATTTATGTGCTATACTTTACAACATAAAATAGTTGTCACTTCCACAATTAAATTTGGGTATATAACTATTTAAAGTCATAATTAATTAACTGCTGCAATTTTTTCCTATGTGTAGGATTTGTGTGCTAGCATATCTATGCTGATATACATATAGCTCTATTTTAAGCCTTCCAAAACTATCAAACTATCATTGTAAATTATTACTAGCACACCCACATAGTTTGTGGTTGGATCACGGCAATAGGGATCAAATGGTTGAGAGATGAGATGGAATGGAAGACAATTTGGAATTTTTTTTGTATTCATCATATTCTTCTAGTTAAACTGTTCAAGTTTGTGTTATCCATGCCTAGCTACATGTTATCATCGGCATTCTTGTTATATGTTTATCAACTATCAATTATTTTATATATTCTTTTTTTTTTAATCTCACATTCTTCTAGTTATTTGCCATGAATTGTTGGTTATCCATTCATCATCTATTGTTTCTCCATGCATCACTACGAGTTATTCATTCATTAGCTATGAGTTATTCATGCATCGCTACTAGTTATCCATTCATCAACTACCAATTATTTTTTATACTCTTTTTTATTACGTCGATAGACATTTTTATTCAAGATTTGGGGCAGACTATGGCCTATGTTTTTTCATCTACAGATGAGGATGAGACAAGTGCACTGTCGAGATTGATTCTATGGAAGTCATTCAAAATTCAAAATAAACAATTATAATAAAAAAAAGTATAAAAAATAACTCGTAGCTAGTCGATGAATGCATAACTAGGAGAAATGCATGGATAACTCATAACTCATGAATGGATAACCAACACTTCATGGTAGATAACTAGAAGAATGTGAGATAAAAAGAAAAAGAATATAAAAAATAACTTATAATTGATAAATGGATAAGATGAAGAATGTTGGCGATAACATGTAGTTAGGCAAGGATAACTCACATTTGAACACATTTAAGTAGAAGAATAAGAGGAATAAAAAATATTTCCAAAGTTTCTTGCATTTGATCCATATCATCATGATCCCGCCACAAACTTGTAAATTTGAGCATATAGATCTGTAGACAAATACACAACTCACAAAGAAGATCTCACAATTTACTTAGCAATTGAAGAATGAAACAGTGCAAAAGGCTTGCAGCTGTGAATGCTTTCATTAATCAAAAAGTAATCCGAATGATAATTACAATGAAGTAAAATGGATTTAATAGCCACAAGCAATTCGAATCCACATGAGGAAGTTCGAATTGATTAGACTTTACTTGACTGTAGGTAACCAAGACTTGTCTAAATCACTATCGGAGGACCCAGTAGTTAACTGTCCTTGTCTAAACCATAACCGGAGTTCATCGGAGCTCTAAAACACAACTCAAGTGTTACATTCAGTGTTGACCAATGGTTAACTGACTGTGGTAGGTGAGAAATGCGCCCCACATGTGTGTAGTCAAGTAGACCTAGCGCTAACTGAATGTGGAGGACTTGAACTGAAAGTAACTGACTCCTAACTTAGCTTGACTAGTCATTAACTGAAGTGAACTGACCTTGGTTGGTTTCGGCACTCCCAGTGGCTTCCTAAATTGTAGAGATTAATCTAGGAGGCTCCTAAACTTATGCAATCAAGTGCAATAAGTGGCAGTGAGCCTCAATTAGTGTTCCCCACACTTTAGTAACTGAAACATGTGCCCCAATTAGGTCAAGTTTACCCAATGGTGCTAATGACTATAAATAGACTGTATGGACTCCCGATTTAGACATGACTCCCAATTTAGACATATGACCAAATTTGGACAAGGGAGGATTAATAATCCTAACAAAACTATGTGGGTGTGCTGGTTTATTTCAAATTTTGAATGACTGCCATAAAATCAATATCAACAGTACACTTGTCTCATCCTCGTTTGTACCATGAAAAATCATAGGTCATAGTCCACCACAAATCTCAAATAAAAACGCCTATCGACGTAAATATTAATCTATTTTAACCCTTCTAAAAATATCAAAATGTCTTTGCAAAAAATTACCCGCACACCCACCTAGTTTGTGGTTGGATCACGTTGATAGGGATCAAATGATTGAGAAATAGTTATGGAATGGAAGACAGTGTGGAAATATTTTTTTATTCGTCATATTCTTTTATTTAAATGGGTTCAATTGTCAGTTATCCATTCCTAGCTACATGTTATCACTGGCATTCTTCATGTTATCCAATTATCAACTATCAGTTATTTTTATATTCTTTTTATTCTTATCTCACATTCTTCTAGTTATCTACCATGAACTGTTGGTTCTCTATTCATCAACTATGAGTTATCCATGCATTGCTACCAGTGATACATTCATCAACTAGCTACCAATTATTTTTTATATTCCTTTTATTATAAATGTTTATTTTTAATTTTGAATGATTGCCATAGAATCAATCTCGACAGTACACTTGTCTCATCCTCATATGTAGATGAAAAAACATAGGTTGTAGTCCACTCCAAATCTCAAATAAAAATGTCTATCGATGTAGTTATTAGAGTTTAATTAGATTGAGGATTTTCTCCACTCTGATCTCACTATTATCTTAATTCTTTCATTTTTGAAATGGTTTATATTCTTTTTAATATATTTTTATTTATTAGGTTAAATTTGACTTAAAAAAAAATTGCTAATTCTACTCCGTCTATTACTAGCACAACCACTTAATTTGTGGTATGTGAAAGTCGATAGACATCAATTTAAGTACCACAAAATTATACTTTATCCATGCATCAACTACCAATCCACCCCATAGCTACGAGATATTCAATTGATCAACCATTTGTTACCTTTTATATTATTTTTTCTCTCTCACATTCTTTTAGTTATCTAGCATGAAATCTTGGTTATCTATTCATAAGCTATGAGTTACACATATCTATTCAACAGATATGAACTATCATAAGCTATGAGTTACACATATCTATTCAGCAGATATGAACTGTCCATGCATCAACTACTAGTATTCTTTTTGTTTATAATTTTTTTTTTTCGAATTTCAATCGACTACCATGGAATCAATCTAGAAAGTACACTTGTCTCATCCTCGTCCATAGATGAAAAATCATAGATGATAGTCCACCCCAAACTTGTAAGATAACTAGCACACCCATATAGTTTGTGGTTGGATCACGTCGATAGCGAACAAATGGTTAAGAGATAGTTATGAAATGGAATATAGTTTAGAAAAAAAACTAGCCCTCATATTTTTCTAGTTAAATGGGTTCAACTGTGAGTTATCCATGCCTAGATACATGTTATCACTGACATTCTTCCTGTTATCCATTTATCAACTATCAGTGTTTTTATATTCTTTTTCTTTTTATCTCCATTTATCAACTATCGATTTTTTTATATATTATTTTCCTTTTTATCTCTCATTCTTCTAGTTATCTTCCATGAACTATTAGTTATCCATTCATCAACTATGAGTTATCCATGCATTTCTACCAGTTAACCATTCATTATCTAGCTACCTCTTTTTATAATTATTTATTTCAAATTTGAACGATTGCCATAGAATCAATCTCGACAGTACGTGGTTGTCTCATCCTCATCCGAAAATGAAAAAACATAGGTTGTAGTCCAATCCAAATCTCAAATAAAGACGTATATTGGAGTAATTACGCCGATAGGAATTTAGATATTATCTCATATTTTGGACTTGCTTGAGCGGATGAACAAGATTAACACAAGTGTAACAAGTGTACAACATGGATTCATTTCAATGAATCTTGATTAAGATTGAAAGAAGCTTCAGTTAAAGGGTGGTTAAAGAAACAAGTAACAATTTGTTTTTTTTTTCATATCAATTTTTGTTTTTCTTTTTTTGTTAGTAAATAGTATTTTTTTTGTGCTTATATTAAATCTAACAATCTAGTATGAATACTAGATATAAAATTATATATTTTATCATTTGTTTAACAACCAACTATCTTGTTAAGACCAAGTGGTTGATTGTGCCCATGGACATTCACCGGCCACTTTACTTGTGGTTGTGCTAGTGACCTAACTATCGGCATATATATCATAGAATTTTGGGGTGTACTACCATCTATGCTTTTTCATCTACAGACGATAATGAGACAAGTTTATTGTCCATATTGGTTTTATGGGTGTCGTCCAAAATTCATAATTAATAAATTCAAAAAAATAAAAAATAACTTAGTCAACATCTGATAAGTACAGTTCATGATAGTTGGAAAAATTAAACTTCAACTTCAACTATTTGATTATTAGATAGAACTATTATATTAGTAGATACAACTATGAGATTAACTCCATTAATGATACAACTATTAGCTTAATGTCAACTACAATCGTGACTTTTACTTGAATTACACTTTACTAATATATTAACTTTTAAATTAACCATTAGTTGAAAAAATTAAACTTCAACTTCAAATATTTGATTATTAGAAGTATTCGATTAATAGATACAAGTAAATTAACTATTAGATACAACTATTAATTGAAAAAATTAAACTTCAACTTCAACTATTTGATTATTAGATACAACATACAACTATGCGCTTAACTCCTGATAAAACTAGCACACCCACATGTAGTTTGTGGCTAGATCAGGTAGATAGGGATCAAATGGTTGAGATATAGTTATGGAATGGAATACATTTTGGAAATATTTTTTTATTCATCATATTTTTCTAGTTAAACGGGTTCAAGTGTGAGTTGTCCATGCCTAGCTACATGTTATCACCAACATTCTTCATGTTATACATTTATTAACTATCAATTATTTTTTATATTATTTTTCTGTTTATCTCACATTCTTTGCCATGAATTGTTGGTTACCCATTCATGAGCTATGGGTTATCCATCCATTGCTACCCGATATCCATTCATCAGCTAGCTACCAATTATTTTTTATATTCATTTCTTTATAATTGTTTATTTCAAATTTTGAACGACTGCCATAGAATCAATCTCTATAGCACACTTGTCTCATCCTCGTCCGTAGATGAAAAATCATAGGTCGTAGTCCACCCCAAATATCAAATAAAAACGTCTATCGACGTAATTATTAGCTTAACTTCAAGTCAAATCATGACTTTTACTTGAACTGCAATTGCTAATATATTAACTTTTAAATTAATTATTAGATACAACTATTACCTTAACTCCAATGATTTTACAACTATTAGCTTAACTTCAACTATAATCATGGTTATATTGGATAACTATTACCTTAACCATCAGATACAAATATTAGCTTAACTCCAATGATTCTTGAACTATTTGCGTAACTTCAACTCTAATCACTTAAGGCTTAGTCTAAGTACATTTGGCATCTAGCATCTATTTCCGAGTAAACTATCATGTATGATTTTTCATCTATATGCATCCTTTAAAATTCATAATTAACAATTTTAAAAAAATAAAAAAAATAGCTTAGTTAACATGTGATAAGTAAAGTTGGTGATAGCTGGAAAAATTAAACTTCAACTTCAACTTGGTAATTAAAACTCCAACCATGATCATTTACAACTAGTCTATTATTACATACAACTATTAGATTAACTCAATGATAATACAACTTCAGCGTAACTTCAACAATACAACTATTAGATTAACTCCAATGATAATACAACTTCAACTCCAATCACTACTTTAACTTGAATTGATCACTTAACTTCAATTATTTTACAACTATTAGTTTAACTTCAATTCTAATAAAGTGATATTAGATTAATTATTAGGAAACTATTAATAATTCAATATATATACCTATAAAAATATTCCCAATTGCTATTACCAATACTAATACTAATAATAATAATAAAACAAGTTTCTTATTATATTTGTATATTATACAAAAATATAGAATATATTCTATCCCATCATACAGCAATATTATATATGAAACCTTCATTTATATTTTCATTTATATATAAAACAAAGCACTCTGCACTCTATTATTAAATAAACCATATTTATTTCTATTATATATGAAACCTTCATGGGCGGGCAAGGTTACAAAATATCGTTAGTCAACGTTCCGAGGTACTAAGGATGCTTTACAGACAAACGTCATTTATATGGATGATCTTGGTTTTCAGCTAATCCCGGGTACTTAAAAATGTTGTGTTTTATGATATGAGGTTTATAACGACTTGGAGGACGTAACAGTTAGCATTATCAGCCATACACAAGTGATTAGTGACGGACTAATCCAATATTCTACTGGTAAAGTGATATACCTAATTCAGTAAAAACACATATATATAGCCATTCTACAATGGAGGAAGGATAGCTTTGTACTCTGTATAGCATCATCACGTAATTATCATGAACAGTAGATCTATTTAATTTATTAAAAAAAAGACTGGATATGGCATGCTAAATCGATTTGGCAGGCATTAGGAAGTTTCCTCACACTTTCCTATTGTACATGGGATATAGCTTTGTTTCCGGTCGACTACTACTTCAATAAATTCTCCTGTTAGCTCCCCGGTCATGTCTGAGATCTCACGTCTGGCTGGTTTCTCATAGATGTGTTTTTCTTTCGCCCCAGATTGTTCTCTCAGAACTTGATCAGCCTCATTAATGGCTGTGGTTCCTTGACAACTTCATTAAAGGCTAGCACGTTTATAACGTCCTGTGGTTTCATCAAAATGGGATATTGCTTGAATGTAGGCAGTTATTCTCCTGTCTGTGACTGTGAAGAACACCCTGCATCACTGGGTAGAGATCCATCTATGAATACTCTATGCAGCAACAAGCTATGGCGATGGTTCCGGTGTTGGATCAGCGACAAGAAGGGCTGCCTCTGCAGAAATATGAAGATACATAAGGAAGAGATGGTAACTGGCTCTGGCGAAATCAATTGGAAGCATCTGTCCTTGAAGCTCAGAGCCGAGTCCAGAAAAATGATAGCTACTGCAAAGTCACCAACTCGGGAATTCAAATATGATGCTCGAAGCTATGCTCTCAACTTTGATAACGAATGCTGGAAACAGCTGGATGAGCATCGCTTGGCTTGCAAGTACCCCGCCAACGCAATACACCCAGTACTCGAGCTGGCAAAACCCACTGTTGTTTCTATGAGCTCAGCTAGCTGATGCTCACTCACATAAGCAGTAAGGTTGGGCTTCCTGTGTTAGTGTTTTTTTCAATTGGATCTTTAATTAAGATGGTTTATGGTTTAGACTAATGATTGTTATCTTTTCTTTTAATTGAATTTTAACAAGTAATAAATTAAACATTTGGTAAATATAGTATTGTAATTAAGTAGAATTTTATATTAACAAAACCTTAAATTATTCAAAAGAAATATCTAATCCTTTTTTTCAAAAGTGGAAAAAAATCTTCAAATTTATATGATTTGAAGATAAGATTTACATTAAAAAAATAAATTATTAATAATAATATAAGTCTGTTCTTAAAACATAGTATAAATTAATAATAATAATAATATAAGGCTTTTCTTAAAACATAGTATATATAGAAAAGGATATAAAGTATATGTTCACCACAATTATTTTAATTTAATCAAACAAAAAAATTTATTTCTGAAATTATAAATTATAAAAATCTTAAGATATCTTAAAAACTTAAGGCAATTACAAATTGGGTAATCCTTAAAACTAAGTCATTCATAACAATCCTATCGTTATCTTTTCACTAAAAATATCTTTTTTTATCTTAATTTATCTTTTTTTTTATTCCAACCTCATCTTACTAATTCTCTCTTACTATAATTTCCTCATAACACATCTTCTTTTCCTTATTTTAATTACTTTTTTATTTATGATGATGATAGTTAAGACCAACTTTTGTCTATTTAACTATGTGTTTTTTTACTATATTTTTGACTGATCATTTTAATTAATATTATTCATATAATTTCAACTCCATATATATCTCATTAAACCAATAAATCTTCCATTAATTATTTATTGTATAGTTATTTTCTATTAAATTCATCTCTTTATTCTTTTTTCATCTTTAATTGCTAATTGCTAATTTATTGCATATCACAAATCCTTTATTAACTCTTAATCTTTCCCACCTTTTAATGATGACTAAGGTGTTTATAGTTTGCTATTAATTTATTGCATAATTCCTCATTATTTATTAAGTTTTTAATTTTTTTTCTTTTTTTTTTGACTATTTTCTATTAATTTATTAATTCTTAATCATTTCCACCTTATATTATTTATTACATACTCCCAAATATTTTATTAGGTTTGATACAATTTGTTATTTTCATAATCCCATTATTTTTTTTAGGTTTTAATGGATCTCATCTTTTTCTATTACTTTATTTCATAATCTAATTTTTTTATTATATTTATAAAAAATTTAACTTTTTGTTCATAATCTTAATTTCTTTAAAAAAAAAAATTTAAAAAAATTAATGATGATGAAGTGTATACTTCAAATATTTTGGAATGTTTTTAAACTCTAACATTATATATATAATTCATATTTTTTTTTAATTTAATTTTTTTAATCAATAAAGTAAATTAAATATAGATTCATTAGATTTGAACCTGTGAAATGCAAGAAAGAATCCAAATCTTGAAGAATGAGAAGTGTATTTTTTTTAGCAAAAAATGCTCGATAAAATTTAAAATAAATATATACTTTATTTTTTAATTTTATAAATTTATTTAAATTTTTTTAATTACCTATTACTAAATAATATTATATGAATAATAAATAATTCCTACCAAATAACAAATATAAATATTCCATGGGTGGCAGGAACGGGGATCCTTCTGGATCCTGGAGGACATATAGAACAAACCTTCGCATGGGGTCTAGGGAATAGAACCAACAACAAAGCTGAGTGGCTAGCACTTCTCCAGGGCCTGCAGCTTAGACTACATGCTAAAAAATATCGAAAGGTTCTGATATTCGAAGACTCAAAGCATGTCATCTCTAAACTGATCAGCAGATACCCCTCTGGAGCAGTCAATTGTCGCCGCCTGTTTGACAAAGCCAAGCTTCTTATGTCTAAATCCTATGAGACACTCCACATCCTTCGGCACAATAACTCCGCAGTGGACATGCTGGCCAATATGGGGGCCTCCCTCCCACAAGTACATTACAGACTGAACGGGAATCCTCCCATCCTCAAATACGTCCCGTAATGAGGCGTTGAAATTCCTCTCATCAGCAATTACATCTCTCGATGAGGAAGTCTCCTATGCAATTTCACTCTATGTGGTTTAGCCTTTTGAATTTCTCTCCCCTCTTTTTTTTCACAAGAAGCCTTACAGCCCCCCCCACCCTATCCTTCCCTTGAATTCCTTATCCCTCCTCCCTTATCCCTCCTCCTTCATCTCTTTTTTACCCCTCCTTCATTCCTTCCCTTCAACCCTTATCCCTCCCCCCTTCCCTCCATCCGTCATTCAGCGTCATCCCCCACCAGCTGGCCTCCACTCCACGTTGTTCTTCGTCAAATCCCCTCATTTAATCTGTTGTCCTTCCTTCCCTCCTCCCCTTGTCGTGTGGCTTATCCTCTGCCCCATTCATCTCTTGGACGATGCAGACTTAATGGCCATCCGGCCCTAGGTTAAATGTCTCACCTCCTCGCACGCTCAATGTCTCCTCAAGCATTATGCTATGTCTTCTCCCTGCAGCGATATGTCTATCCGCCCCGTTTCATCTCTCGGCTCTGGATTTCAAGAGGTTGTGCGAATTTTGTTGAATGTAGTTGTAGGCGTTGGAGAAGGGCGGCTGCAAGGTCTCCCATGGCATGCACTCCCTCTCACTCGCTCCTTCGTGAAGGAAAGGCTTGCTCTGGCAGCCTTCTCCACCTGCTCGTGCAGCTCTCTCACAGCGTTGTGGTCTACCAATCTCGGCCTAGGTATAACTCTCTCGCAATCTAGTAATTTGGGAATCAGCTCGGTCTTGGGTTGTCGTTGCACGGGGTGGCAGGAAGGTGCTGTGGGCACTTTGGTTTGTCGAGAAGGGCAAGGAGGTACCTCGCTGCAACAGGAACTCCTCGTGCTCAGTCTTTTTTTTCAGTGGTCTTTCGGTTGAGAACCAGGCTTGTGTCCTTGTTGGTTCTGTTCGTGCCTTACACGGTCTCTTTTCTCGAATAGACATCTCGACAGAGGCAAACAGAATGTCTCAGGTTGGTGAAAGTGTAGGAATAATGGACATCAAAAAGAACCTGCAGCGTCTGTATGAAATGCTTGCAATCAGCGTAATGGATAACAAAGAAATGGCTCGGGAGGTTAAGAGTATGGGAGAAACGGTGAGCTACACCTCCTTACAAATCAGCAACCACGACGCTCGGATTGATGATAATGAGAGCAACCTTAGAGAGATCATGGGCAAGGTGGACAAGATTCAGGAAGACCTTCACTGTTTCATAACTATGAACCAGGGTAGCATGGTGAATGGAGCCACTGCAGAAGCTGAGCACCCAATGGAGGAAGAGTCTGTAGTTCAGCCAAGAAAATTCAGAGGCAATCCTTAATCTGTTTCTTTTAATTATGACTAAATGTTTTACTGTCTGTTTATATGTAACCAGTTTGTAAGGGTATATACTACCCGAGGCATTAGCTATTTTGAACAAACTTTATGTGAAGTTTTTTGGAAAACTCCTCGGATAGGCTCTCTGTGCAGCATTTTTGACCTGCATAAATACTTTATTATGCCACTACTGTAATGAATGGCTGTGCACAGCTTGTTTTTATATAAACCTTTTATAGTTTCTGTTAAAATATATATATATATATATTAGAAAAAATACTTAACTAATGAATATTTTCTAAATCAAGATGAAAAAATAACTAAGGATGCATTATTTATCTTTCATCACTAATAATATCATTATTTATCATTTACTTTTTAAGAGCACTATAATTTAGTGAAGCACGCATAATAATTCAAGTAACAAAAATCTAGTCAAACATGCATAATAATTCAAGTAACAAAAATTGTGTTAATTAATTAAAACATGATATACCATATGGCAAATATAAGAAATAAAAAAACTAAGAACTATAAACATATTCAAAATATAAGTACTTAATAAAATAAAATATTATGAAATTTCAAAATTCTTTAGATTAGCAAAAACAATCTAGATGTGAAATCTACACTTTCTAAATAAATAGAACACTTAAAAATAATTTATAACAAGGACTTTACTTTATAAAATAGCCATCCTCTACTTATAAAATAGGCATGCTCTCCTATAATACCCAACATTTTACATGAAGAGAACTATTAGCTCATAATCTACCTTCCCCTCCACTAACAATAAAAACAATGTCTAGGGATTATTGCACAAGCTATTCAAAACATAAATAAAGTCAAGCCTATATAATAATTACATATTTTTTCTTCTTGAGAAAAAAGTCCATATAAGTTTACTTTATTTTATAAAAGTACAACTTTGTTATAATAAAATTATAATAATGTCCACCACTTAGCAATGTCCCCTTACTTGCACTTGCATTTGTACTTTCATAAATTGGAATTTATAAAGTTACTAGTAATGGAAGCAAGTTTAGAATGAATCTAAAAAAAAATACATTTAAATACATTAACTTTGAAAATATGGAAGTTAATGGAAGACTACAATTTTTCATAGATTTAAATATGGTTTGCCAAGGTCCATGGACATTTCATTGTCATTTTTGAATTTTATATGTAATTAAATAAACAATTAAGTAAAAGCTTGAATGTGATCCCATTGTATATTTTAATATCATTGTCCATGGAAAAAAATGTATTTCACTAAAATAAATTTGGTATAAGATAAAATTATCTCAAATTTGTTTTTTCCAATGTCTTACCTGGATTTTAATATTGTTTTTTTTTCAAAGTTTAGCTCGAATTTTTTATTATAAAAAATGGATATTTTTATAGATTGAGGTTTCAAAGTAGATTTTTTTTATTTGAAACTTATTTGGATTTATATTTCTTATAAATTTTAAAGGTTACATTTTCAAAATATAGTTTTTTTTTTCAAAGCAATATAAAATGTTTAAAAAAAATCTTTAAATTAATTAGAGTTATATTTGTTAAAAAAAATTACTTGATAAAATTTAAAGAAAAATAGTTTTTCCAAAATTATTTTGAATAAAATCTATATAATATAAAACTAATAAAATGACATAAAAAAACATCAATTAAAAAAATTAATATAATTATTAATTATATTCAAAATAACATTATTATAAAACTAATAAAATGACATTAAAAAACATCAATTAAAAATTAGTATGATTATTAATTATATTCAAAATAACATTAATTTGTAAAAAATATTGGTTCTAAATTGTCATAGAATGTGGCAATAAGTGCAAATAATATGGAGTTGAACCAAACATATTTATCAACTTATGAGCTATTACTCTTCTTTTCTATGCAAAAATGATGAAATAATCCTTTTTAAATATATATAAATTTATAACATTGAGAAAGAAAAGTAAAACATTTGGAAATATTTAGAAAATATTTTAACTTTGAATAATCATTGATTTAATAGTTAATTACTCCGAGAGAAGCGAGGTGCTCTCCAACTAAATATGGTGGAGATCCTTAGTAGCCTTAGTAGACATAAATAAAAATTATTAAAAAATAAAAAATGAAAAATATAAATTACATATTGAGTTAAATAAAATATTAAAAAAATTAAACTAGCATAAATCCATTTTAAACCTGGATATATTAAGTACCTAGAGGAATCCAAATGGTAAAAAATTGTACACCTCAAGAAATTGGATCCCTTTAGGTTCTTAATAGATCGGGATTTAAAATAGATTTATGTTAGTTTAATAGAAATGGATGTATAATGCAATTAAACATTTATTAAATATCCTTTCAACAAGTTAGCATCTAGATGACCCCACCTCCTCATTTTAAATTATTATAAATCCCAAAAACACAATAAAAGTGACTAGAGGAAACCATAGAAACTTTTTAAATTATTAATATTCAAAACCATTTTTTAATTTACATATACACCTCACTGTGTAAATGCAATTCTTCCCTAACAAACCATGAGAGAATATGTGTTCCTTGAAGGATTCATAAAGACTAAATTTATTCTTGGAACGTGCTTACGATCCAACATAATATTGGTGCATTGGGTATTGTATTCTAAAAAGATAAAATTGCAAACTTGATCATCATTGTATATATGAAATAAGTGAAATTAAAAAATAAAAGCAGAGAGTATGAAGTAATAACTCAAGAATGTTAGCCAAAACCAAGCTGACTAAACTTGAGTTTAGGGCTCAGTCGATATTAAAATTTAATTTTCACTTTTCATGCCGACCTCTTTTTCTTTTTCACTTGTCGGGTGAAACTTGTCTATCTCCCGACTAGAAAATTCTATCAACTTTGGTCGGCCTTTCCACCCGACAGATTTACTTCAACTTACTTGTCGGTTCTACCCATCGGTTTTTCCCTCGACCACTTGTCACTTCTAAGTCGGCTCACCTCTTCAACCACTCAAGTCGGTTGACCTCAGTCGGCTGACTCAACCGACCTCTCAAGTCGGCTCACACAACCGACCTTGTCGATTCACTTTGGTCAAAATCTACACAGTATTTTTCTTAGTCTAAGAGACTTAAGAAATTACAAATGCTTTTCACCTGTGAGTAAGATGAAGTAAAATGGACACATTAACAATTCCAAAGAACTTATAAAAACATATGCCCAAATATGTAGGAAGACTTGAGTCGACCAATGTGCCGTAAAACCCTGGAACTTTCACGCGGTGAGAAATTTATGGGTTCTTTGATCTTTCACTTAGCAGTAATTGTAAAAGACATTTACCCAAGTAAATCTGGAAATATGTGCAGCCAAATAATCATGCATTCAACCATAAACTATTTCATGTATTTAACTATGCAGAAATAACAAAGTATTACAAACTTGTCGGTCCAGACTTGTCAGCTCAGACTTGTCGGTCTAGACTTGTCAGCTCAGACTTGTCGATCTAGACTTGTTAGTCCAGACTTGTCAACTCAGACTTGTCAATCTAGACTTGTCAATCTAGACTTGTCGGTACATACTTGTCAGTCTAGACTTGATCCTTTTACAGAGCTTCAGCTCTTCGACTAAATCACATACACAAAAGCTTGAGCTTCAACTTCTCTTTCTCATCCTGAGTTCCTCTGTCTCTCTATTGTGTCTATAGTGTCTGTAAACTGATTTACAAATTTCTTCTTCTATTTATAGGAAACCTGAAGATTGCTTCTACATGGGTTGACTGACTCACCATTAAAGACTGTAATAACTATCTACCTAACAACTTAGCTTCAGAATAGATTCGACTGGTTTACATTGCTGAATCGTGGACTCTTCCCTCTTGTCAGACTAACAGACAAGATCTTGACTAGTACAGACTCTGACAGAGTCAGTTGAGAGTCAGGTACGGATCTGCAAGTAATTACATTTTTCCAACACTCCCCCTTAATTATGAGGAAATGGGGTTTTTAAAACAAAACTTACAAAATGTTTCAGAGCTTAGACATGCTCTGTTTATGATAGAGTTCACTGTGGAGAAATTGTAATTCCAAGATAACTATGTAGATACTGGAATGTGTCCTTTACCAATGGTTTCGTAAAGATGTCTGCAAGTTGGTCTTCAGACCTGCAAAATTCCAAACAAATTTCCTTGTCGTTCACCAACTCTCTTATAAAATGAAACCTTGTGTCGATGTGCTTGGTTCTCTTGTGAAACACATGATTCTTTGATAATGCTATGGCTGAATTGTTGTCGCAAAAGATGGTTGTCGGTTCTTGATGGTTCTGTGACAAGTCTTTTAAGACTCTCCTCATCCAAACAGCTTGACATGCAGCACTTGTTGCCACAACATACTCTGCTTCAGCTGAAGACAAAGTTACTATGGGTTGTTTCTTTGAAGCCCATGAAACAACACCTGTACCAAAATGAAATGTGTACCCAGATGTGCCTTTCCTGTCATCTATGCTACCTCCATTGTCATTGTCAGTGTAACCAATGAGTTTAAAATTTTCTGAGGTTGAATACATAATGCCAAGATCTTTTGTGCCACTTACATACCTCAGAATTCTTTTACCTGCTTTCCAATGTGAGTCTTTTGGTGACTCCATGAACCTTGAAATCAGACTTACTCCATACATAATGTCTGGTCTTGTTGTTGTCAAATACATAAGGCCGCCAACAAGCCTTTTGAACAGCGTAGGATCTACAGTGGATCCTTCATCATCCTTGCTCAATTTTAAACCTGTTATTACTGGTGTTGGGGCTGTCTTGCAATTAGACATGTTCAATATTTTTAAAACTTCACTTGCACACTTAGATTGTGATATAAAAATACCACTTTCAGACTGTTGAACTTCAATGCCCAGAAAAAAATTCATAAGCCCCAGATCAGTCATTTCAAATTCACTTTCCATGATTGCTTTAAAATCTGCTATGCCAAAATCACCAGTAAATATTAAATCATCTACATACATGCAAACAATTAACATATTACCTTGCTCATCGAATTTGGTGTACAAAGTTGGTTCACTTTCACTTCTGTGAAATCCATTTTCAGTGAGATAGGAATCAATCCGACTGTACCAAGCTCTAGGAGCTTGCTTCAAACCATATAATGCCTTTTTCAGCCTGTACACTTTATGTTATTGACCTGGAACTTTGTACCCTTATGGTTGTTCCACATATACTTCCTCTTCTAGATATCCATTTAAGAATGCCAACTTGACATCCATTTGATGAACATGCCATTTGTTTTTTGCAACAATGGCCAAAACTATTTTGACTGTATCCATGCATGCAACAGGTGCAAACGTTTCATTGAAGTCGATGACAAGTTGCTGTGTGAACCCTCTTGCTACCATTCTTGCCTTGTGCTTTTGCACATTCCCATCAGCATCTTGCTTTGTCTTATAAATCCATTTGACACTTATTACATCCTTGTCTGTTGGTACGTCAACCAGTTCCCATGTCTGGTTTTTCTCAATGCATTCCATTTCTTCATCCATGGCTTGTGCCCATACTTCTTCTTCAACAACTTCTTCAAATGTTAGTGGATCATATATAGGGGGAAATAATGCAAAGAGAGAGAATGAATTAGGTGTACCAGCTTCATATATCTCTCACAAACTTCTTGTCTTCACCAGATCTATCGATGTCGACCTTGACGAAATGCTTGATGGAGTCTGTTGTCCTCTTGGTGTGCTTGTCGGTGTAGCTTGAGCTACTACTTGTGTCGATGGTCCTTGTGCTGAACCATGTCTTGGTGTCATGGGAATCGACAGTGTTGTGACTGGTTGAATTAAATGTGGTGTTTGAACCACTTCCTCTTCCATATCATCATTGTCAAAATTCGACACAATCTTGACATTTATGTCGACAGTTCCATCCCATGATTCATTCTCGACAAATTGAACATCTCGACTGATTATCACTTTCCTTGCAACAGGGTCATACAACTTGTATGCTTTTGTGTCTTCTGAATAGCCAACAAAAATACATTTATGTCCCTTCTTGTCTAGCTTCCTTCTCAGCTCATCTGGAACATGAGCATATGCGACACAACCAAAAACTTTTAAATGTGAAACACTATGATTCATACATGTCCATGCTTCTTGGGGAACTTTGTTCTTCACACTCTTTGTCGAACACCGGTTGATAATGTATATGGCAGTTGCGACTGCTTCTCCCCAATATTCATTTGGCAAATGCTTGGCTTCCAACATGTTGCATGCCATCTCCATGATGGTTCTGTTCTTTCTTTCGGCAATACCGTTTTGTTGAGGTGTGTATCATGCAGTGAATTGTTTCTCTATGCCATGGGTCTTGCAAAAATTTAGAAATTCATTTGAAACATATTCACCTCCTCTGTCGGTCCTTAAGATCTTGATGCGGTGTCCACTCTGGTTCTCCACGAGTGCCTTAAACTGTTGAAAATAACTAAATGCATCAGATTTATGTTTCAAAAAATATACCCATGTTTTTCTTGAGTAGTCATCAATAAAAGTTAGAAAATACTTGCAGCCACCAATGGATGATTTCTGCATTGGAACACAAATTTCAAAGTGCACAATTTCAAGTGGTGTGCATTCTCTATAGGACTTTTCCACTGGAAAAGTCTCTCTGTGTTGCTTGCCAAAAATGTAGCCTTCATAAACCCTCTCTGGTCTATCGATCAATGGTAATCCTTTTACCATATTCTTTGTGTGTAGTAGCTTCAGCCCACCAAAATTCAGATGTCCAAATCTGAAATGCCACAACCAGGATTCATCTTGAACTTCTGTCTGAAATGCAGCTTGCAAATTAGCGCTGCAATTTTCTCTCTTCTCGAGAAGCTCGACTGTTTCTTCACTTCCTGCCTTGAATTCAGCTCCTGTTTTTATCTTCCCTTTCATGTCGAGAACTATCCTCAATGGAAACAAGCGATTGCTTGTCATTGACACTTTTTCTATCAGCTGGTTGCTTGGATGCTTGTCTTTGATCACACAGTGATCATCTTCCATGTAGACTCTGTAGCCTTTTTGTAGCAATTGTCCAATGCTTAACAAATTATGTTTCAGACCTTCGACATGATAGACATCAGGGATATACTTACTCTCCCCCTGTTTGGTTAGAATATCAACAGTGCCTTTTCCTAAGACAGTAACTTGGACATTGTTTCCAAGTGTAAAATCAGTTTTAACTGAATTGTCTAGACTAGAAAACATATTTAAATTACCAGTCATATGGTTGCTGCATCCTGAATCTAAGTACCATATGTCATGTGGACTTTCTTAAACAGCATTGCATTCAAGTGGAGATGTCGATGCCATTAACATTGCGCTTGTAGAAGTGTTTGTGCTGGTTGACTGACTTGGGCTTTGCCTTCCTTGGTCATATTGTTTCTTCCTGCATTCATATGCATAATGACCAAATTTATTACAGTAATGACATTGGATTTTTTATTTATCAAACCTTTGGCCACTTGGCTGACTTGGATTCTGATTATCTCCTCTGCGACCGACATTTGCAGGACTTCTTCCTCATCCTCCTCTTGAAGAACTTCTTCCTCTGCCTCTGAAGTTGTTTCTCCCCCTGCCTCTACCACGGCTTATGGATGACTGTGCTACAAATGCACCTTCCAATGATGTTTGTGTTATGTTGAGTCTGTGTTGATTATTGATGAATGAAGCTTGCAACTCATCAATGGTAAATGTCGTCATGTCTGTGTGTTCCTCTAAGGTCACAACCAAGTTTTCAAATCTTGGGGGAAGACTTCTGAGAATTTTTTCAACCACCCTTTGGTCTTCTATGGCTTCTCCATGAGATTTCAGTTGGTTTATCAACCCAACAACTCTGGTGTAGAATGTGTCTACATTCTCTGAATCTTTCATGGACAGAGATTCAAAATCTCTTCTCAAAATCTGCAACTTGGATGTCTTTACCTTATCCAAACCTTGATATGCAGTCTCCAATGTATCCCATGCTTGCTTAGCATTAGTTTTTGTTTCTATTCTTGGGAGTATGCTCTCATGCATAGCCTGATGTATGTAGAACAGAGCTTTTCTATATTTCTTCCTCTATTCTCTCAACGCATCTTTCTCAGCTTGTGTGAGATTGTTATATGCTGTCATGTCTACTGGTTCTGCATAACCATGCTGGACTATCTCCCAGACATATTGACCTCTGAATAAATCCTTCATTGTTAAAGACCAATATTCATAATTATTTCCTGTAAAAATTGGAGTTTGCAATGAACCAGAAGTGGAAGCCATTTTAATTTTTTAATTAACTTTCCTTAGAAAATTAAATTTCCACCTTTTAAGACAAGATTTCTTTCCTAAATCTTGGGTTAATATAAACCTTGCTCTGATATGAAACCAAGCTCTAATATAGCCTGGCTCTGATACTAGTTAGCCAAAACCAAGCCGACTAAACTTGATTTTAGGGCTCAGTCGATATTAAAATTTAATTTTCACTTTTCATGTCGACCTCTTTTCTTTTTCACTTGTCGGGTGAAACTTGTCTATCTCCTGACTAGACAAGTCTATCAACTTTGGTCGGCCTTTCCACCCAACTAATTTACTTTGACTTACTAGTTAGTTCTACCGACCGGTTTTTACGTCGACCACTTGTCACTTCTAAGTCGGCTGACTTATTCGACTTCTAAGTTGGCTCGCCTCTTCGACCACTTAAGTCGGTTGACCTCAGTCAGCTGACTGAACTGACCTCTCAAGTCGGCTCACACAGTTGACCTTGTCGATTCACTTTGGTCGAAATCTACACAGTATTTTTCTTAGTCTAAGAGACTTAAGAAATTACAAATGCTTTTCACCTGTGAGTAAGATGAAGTAAAATGGACACATTAACAATTCCAAAGCCATTAGAGGAAATTTCAACTCAAAATGGGCCTTTTAACTTTTATTCAAATTCCATGTCATCATGTGTTAGCCAATGGAATTGCATGTCATCAACAGTTAGACTTGAGTCGACCAATGTGCTGTAAAACCCTGGAACTTTCACGCGATGAGAAATTTATGGGTTCTTTGATCTTTCACTTAACAGTAATTGTTAAATACATTTACCCAAGTAAATCTGGAAATATGTGCAGCCAAATAATCATGCATTCAACCATAAACTATTTCATATATTTAACTATGTGAAAATAACAAAGTATTACAAACTTTTCAGCTCAGACTTGTCGGTCTAGACTTGTCGGTCCAGATTTGTCGGTCTAGACTTGATCCTTTTACAGAGCTTCGGCTCTTCCACTAAATCACATACACGGAAGCTTGAGCTTCAACTTCTCTTTCTCAGCCTGAGTTCCTCTGTCTCTCTATTATGTCTGTAGTGTCTGTAAACTGATTTACAAATTTCTTCTTCTATTTATAGGCAACCTGAAGATTACTTCTACATGGGTCGAATGACTCACCATTAAATACTGTAATAACTATCTACCTAACAACTTAGCTTCAGAAATAAATTCGACTAGTTTACATTGCCGAATCGTGGACTCTTCCCTCTTGTCAGACTGACAGACATGATCTTGACTGGTACAGACTCTGACAGAGTCAGCTGAGAGTCAGGTACGGATCTACGAGTAATTACATTTTTCCAACAAGGAAATTGCATAGTCCCATGAATCTAGGTTTTTCGTACCAACGAAAACTGGCCAACCTGGAGATACTCACACCAAGAAGAGTAATTAACCACTGCCAACACGCAGGTGATCCAAAAGGAAGTGGAAGTTGTTGGCTCGCTTTTTTTATATTTTCACCCCGGACTGGAGGTAGCTGGTCATTCCACAGGATCATTGCAAGTCGGTAATCCAATAATACTTGTCAATATCTATCTCTGTAAAGCTTTATTTTGAGTCTTCAATTAATATCTATCTTTGTTAACCTTTATTTAATTAGTCAATTATTTTTCTTACAAGCAAACTAGCTTATAAATATATGTTTGTTTGGTTATTTGAGTCTACTCATCATTGTATTCCACATGTTCATAATGTCAAAAGCCTATCGATCGCTAGCTAGTATTTATAACTGGTCTATCGCACCCTTAATATTCACTATGTGATCGATCCTAGCTTGCTATTAATGTTGCTCCTCGTGGCTTAGGCGACGATCTCATGGCTGAGACGACGATTTCCATAGTGCATATCGGATTCATAAAGGTGTTGTATAAACTATTTGTTAGCTCACTAAATTGACATTTTTTGCACCTTTCCAGTTTTTGAACTATTTCTTCACTTCATCATTTTTCCAAATAAATCCACCTATATATTTGAACATTCACCTAATTACTTTGCAAGTATAGTCACGTATAATTGTTTGCTAAACTTTCCAATTTCCAATTTCTTAAATATAATTATTGGAATCTCCTAACTAATGAGGGTAGGGTAGATTATGTAGCTTGTCATACTTGGATTCGGTGGCATCATTTTATTTTTGGAGAACCCATGTTCAACTTTTGATCAACGGTATTATTACTTCAGAAGTTGTGAGTTGTACACATAGAATTCGAGTGGACCATGTTCATCCAGTTCAAATTAGTTGATCAATTATGCGTTAATATCTATGCATTGTGTGTCATAGAGATGAAGATTCGTGCTAGAGGATCCAGTTAACTATTCAATTCCAACATTATAAATTGATGACTTTATACTTAATAGACACAAGGGAAGTACTACAAAACAATGCTTTTCTTTGAACTGAAACCAATCTTGTTTTCTATTATCTAAATGATGCTTTATAGGATTGTAATTTAACTAGCTCTAATTGGTTAAGATGGTTTATTTTATGATATTGTTGTATGTTTCTTTAATTTAGGTTAATTTACACATTCTCTAAGGACTTGTGGTCATGTTAGGAAAGGATCCACCAAGAGAACCATAAGCCCTTTTCCTTTTACTTATTTAAGGTGTAAATATTTTGATTATTTATTTTCTTCAATTTTATGTTTATCTAACGAATGGTAAATTTTAATTTGGTAGGGTTAATAGCAATTGTTAAAAACCATTTCTTCATACTTTTGTTACATGCTTATCTTATTGTAATTTCGTATCTAAGTTTAATTTATGTAGTTTTAGTTTTGCAATGATTCATTTTCTCTCTCAAATTGGGAAGTGAACTTTTATTAATTTATGAAGATTGGTTTTGATTGAGGATATTTACCTTACAATAAAATCATTGACTAAACATAGCATTTTTAGTTATAAAGTTCACTTTGTGTCACGCACTCTGATTTTTGTGTCATTGTATAGTTTTCTACATATTTAATTTAGCTTTAAAGTTTGATTAGATTGAACAATTATCATAGGGTCATTACTTTTGTTGAGGTGTGTTTTGAAAATAAAGATTGGATTGAATCTGATTTGGATGAGTATTTTACTTGTATCTGTGTTAGTATATTTTGCAAAGAGTTTGAAAATTTGGTATTGTGGGATTTATATTTTATATTTGCTTAGGATGCAAAGATTGAATTGAGTGAATAAAATTGCATTTTTATTTTGTTCTATATTAAGGCATGTGTGTGTTGGCACTAGGTTAGGATAATATAGACTTTAGTTCTGCACATATAGTGTTTGCATCTCATAAGCTACCTCACTGGGTTGACAATATAATACTAGGAATTAATTGACATATAATTTCACCAACATTTTGGGTCGTTGTTGAGGAGGTGCTAAAGGGATAGAAGTCTAGGTAGATAGGTTTCATTTACATTTCACAGCAAGGGGGAGGGGAAATGGTAAGATGCAAAGATGACTTCACTACGGAATTTACGTGTTGTAACAACCTGACACATCCACTTTGGTAGGTCACCCCAAAACCTTCTTGTTCATTTTCATGCAAATAAGTTTCCTATTTGCAAGTGTGTTTATTTATTCGCATGTTTGATTTACTTGTTCCAAGTGTGTCTACTTTCTACAAGTTTATTTTCTGCAAGTGTGTTTATTTTTCGCAAGAGTGTTTTTATGCAAAGTGTGTTTATTTATTTGCAAGCTTTGGTGTGTTCATTTGTTTCTTGATAATTTATTTTTCCACAAGTTTTTCGGAGGTACGTATTTTTCTTAAGTAGTTTGCTTTAATTTTACAATAGGATTTTTAAACATTAAATTTTTCATAGAGTCATTGTAAGATCCTTGCTACTGATACATTTATGAAGCAATATTTTTTAAACAATACAAGTTTAAGGATGTTCAAGAATTTGTTGAGAAAAGAAGGGCTACCACAAAGAACATTTTCAACCCATCAACTTCATAACATTTTCTCGGTCTGAAAATCGAGACATTATTAGGTACCCTGGAGTATGCATGCCTTAATGGAAGGTATCCTTATCATTTGCTTGTTAGTGATTGAGAAAAATTATGAAGATAATTAAACTTTAAAACTTTAATCCATAATAACAGTGCAGATGAATCTCATCAATAATACAAAGATATAAATCAAACCATAGAACATAGGATATACCCTGGGAAAACCCTCCATTGATTCAGAGGATGAAAAACCCATCAATAAATCTTAGAGTATCACTAATAAGTAGCAGAGAATGATTACAACATAATAGCATATTGCTTTTACCGAGAGCACCAAAGAGTGGAGATCAAATGGAACATTGTATCTAACTTGCCAAGTGCGTAACACTTTAATAACAAGTAAAATTAGGTTATTCAACAAAAATAGAATGGTTGCATGCATCATTAAATTGTTAACACTTGGAACACTGATATATCTTCGATCATGTGCCCCCCATTGATCTGGTGCCAAGCTGAAACTCCATAATTATTTACCACTAGAACATAGGTGCCTTCCATTAATTAACTAACTCTAACTGAGTTGTTAACTGAGTGTACTGAGCTGAACGGAATGGAACTGAATGTAACTGCATACAACTGAGTGTAACTAAATTGGACTGAATGAAAATGCATGCAACTAAATGTAATTGAACAAAACTGAATGTAACTGAACATAACTGAATGTAACTGAATAGAACTGGATGTAACTGAACATAACTGAATGTAACTAAACAGAATTGAATGTAGCTGAACATAACTGAATGTAACTGAACATAACTAGTGCTTCTCCATCGGTGTTTATTTATAACAACCACTTGCATAAATTAAGGAGTTGATTCCTTAATTAACTGAACTTGCTGTTGCTAAGTTTCTGTGGTGGTAGGTTTCAGTTGAAGAAGTCGTAGAAACCACAGTAGTAGGTTGAACAAGTCGACGTTTTGAATCCATATCAGGAATCATCATCAGGACTAATTTGTCAAGAATGGAGAGTGCGAGGACCAAGGTACAAATAGTTGAGAAGTGGAGGAATGTTTAGTTTCGGGAGAAACGTGTCAAGTTGGTGAGGCCAAATAGGAGAAATTATTTAATATGCCAACTTTTAACCTATTAACCCTAATTAAAACATTTTTTCCGTTTAGTAAAACCTTTGAATTTGATTTTAGTTGACATTATAAAAAATTTCCTCCCGAAACTAAACATTCCTTCACTTCTCAACTATTAGCACCTTGGTCATCACACAATCCATTCTTGACAAATTAGTCCTGATGATGATTCCTTATATGGATTCGAAACGTCGACTTGGTCAACCTACTACTGTGGTTTCTCTGACTTCTTTAACTGAACTTTGTTTACCATAACTAATACTCAACTGATATCCTGTCAATTTGAGTTCACTTGATGGAAACATGGGCAATTCAAATTCTCTCTCCATATTTGTGCTTGTATTAAATATATATGCATGGTCCATATGTTTTTTTTCTTAATTAATCAACTATATCGCATCATACTCATAAGATTGTTTCCGAACCTATGATCATATGTATTACCCTGGTTCATATAGTCACATGCTAAAGTAAATCAATCTAGGGGTAGCTAATCCCTAAAGGAGACATGTAGCACCTTTTGACCATGACTAGCCATACATCACATAGTATATGTACTTTACATAGTAAAGTACACCACCTCACAACATGAGGATAATTATAGAAATTTATATTACTCACACATCTATTGTCTTGATATTACTCACAAGTTTTACAACATCACCACCTCAATCATATGAGGATATTTGTAAGACTTGATATTACTCACAAGTCTATTGTCTTAATATTACTCACAAGACTGGAGAATGACTCATGATGTTGTAATCTCAGCACTCCCTCTCAGCCAGAGATACATTCTCTACCATACCAACCTTATCTTGGAAGTGTTTGAACTTCATCACAAATAGAGGCTTGTCACAAATTTGCAATATGCTCATCAGTACCTATTTACTGGAACTCGTGACCATGACTTCAATGAAGTAAAACTTCATCTCGAATGTGTTTTTATCATAAAACACATATAGGATTTTTGAGAAAGCTTGACTATTAACATCTAATGACTGTCGGCTCAAGTATTTCACCATAGTAGGTAGCTTCCCAAGCTACACTACTTATCAGTATGTAGTACTATCTGCAAAACATATTTTTCTTCTGTAGTACTCTCACACATACATCTGGCTTATGTAGTACTATCCACAATACACTTAGCTTTTGTAGTACTAGCCTCAAATTAATTCACTTATCTCAGGCTAAAGCAATAGCTAGATAGCACAATCAAATAAAAGTTCTTCCATGTATCAAATATAATAAAGATCCTAGTATCAGGTACCTCAAAGGTACTCAAGAATATGCCTAGTAGAAAGCATAAAATAAAAAAGGTATGCTCAAAGACCAACTAGCTACTTACACAAAGTAGCATCATCTGAATTGAATCCATAATAAAGTTTCTCTAAAATAGAAACCATTGATTTTAAATCCATCACATACAACATTATACAACAAATGTGTAATAACATGCAGAAAGAAAGACTTGTATTTTCTTTTACTCTTCAACATTTGTTGGCTTCTTGAATCTTGTGCCATCTAGAGAAGTTCTCTATGAGCTTTCCATTCTCTGTATATGTTTCTAATGATGCCCTGAACCTTCTGTGAGGGGGAATGTAAGGTGTTAATGTATGTGTTTTTTGTTCTAACATAGGTGCATGAGTAATCTTGAGTTGTCATTTATCACTATCATATAATGTTTCTTCCTGCTCCTCCATGCTTGAAAATACATATAGTGAAACTACTTCTTCTTCTTTCAACTGACTTGAGGAGTAGCAATCATGTGCCTCTAGTTTTTATTTGTCCATGTGATTATTATATTATCTTTCTTATCATCGTGTTATCAACCTTTTCATTTATTCAACTAATTCAGTTATACCTTCATGTGTCGGAGATCCTTCTTCTACGTTGTCATGATTAGGATCGTCTTTAGTTCTTCTATTTCCATCGTTGTATCCTTCTACAAATTCAGCTTTTTTATAACTGTCATCAACACCAACCTCATATTCATCAGTATTTGGTGTTTCATTGTTACAATTTATGAGATCGCCATCCTCTTTTGAATTGGCCTTGGCATCAGGATTGTCATCAAATGAATCTATCTTTTTGGCATTCTTTTTCTCATGTAATTTTTCTTTAGGTTCATTTTGATCTTCTATACTCTGGGATTTATCACTGTCCTCTACATATTTTGTTTCATCATCTGTGTTATTGTATTTATTATCATTTCCTTGGCTTTGGTTTGGGTTATGAGCCAAGCTTGCAATTTGACTTTGTTTTGGAGCTTCACGAGCCATTTTCACTAATTTTCTGGTTGTGTAAGATGGACGATTTATACAATGCATTTCCATTTCTTGTATGAAGTTGCAACAAATTTCTCGAACTTGTGCATGATCCCGCATCTTAGTTTGAGTCTTGTACTTTGAACAATGGTTATGGCTAGGTACTTTTTTTGTGTCTTGTATTTCAAATGATGGTTCTTATCCTTCTTTACATATGATGCACTAAACCGTCTGTGAGGGGGAATGTAAGGCTTCAATGTATGTGTTTTTTGTTTTGACATATGTACAAGAGTAATCTTGAGTAGTCCTTTATCATTGTCATTTAATGTTTCTTCCTTCTCTTATGTGCTTAAAACTACATATAGAAAAATTGCTTCTTCTTTTAACTGACTTGAGGAGTAGGACTTAGGTGCCTCTAGGTTTTCTTTGTCCACATACTTCTTATATTCTCCTTCTTGTCATCATATTATCAACCTTTTTGTTTCTTAAACTAACTCATTTATATCTTCATGTGCCGGAGAATCTTCTTCTACATTGCCATGATTAGGATTGTATTTAGTGCTTCTATTTTTATCATTGTATCCTTCTACAACTTCGATTTTTTCATAATTTTCATCAACACCAACCTCATATTCATCAGTATTTGGTGTTTCATTGTTACAATTTATGAGATCGCCGTCTTCTTTAGAATTGGCCTTGGCATCAGGATCGTCATCAGATGCATCTATATCTTTATCATTCTTATTCTCCAGTAATTTTTCTTTAGGTTCATTTTAATCTTCTATACTTTGGGTGTTACTATCGTCCTCTACATATTTTTTTTCATTGTATGTATTATTGTATTTATTATAATGTACTTGGCTTTGGTTTGGGTTATTAGCCAAGCTTACAATCCGACTTTGTTTTGGAGATTCACGAGCCATTCTCATTGATTTTCTTGTTGTGTAGGCTGGACGATTTATACAACTCATTTCCATTCATTGTATGAAGCTGCAACAAATTTATGGAACTTGTGCATGATCCCGCATCTTATTTTGAGTCTTGTACTTTGAATGGCGGTTATGGTTAGGCACTGTTTTTTGTGTCTTGTCTTTCAAATGATGTTTCTTATCCTTCTTTACGTATGATGCCCTGAACATTCTTTGAGGGGGAATGTAAGGCGTCAATGTATGTGTTTTTTTATTTGACATAGGTGCAAGAGTAATCTTGAGTTGCCCTTTATCACTATCATTTAAACTTTCTTCCTGCTCTTCCATGCTTCAAAATACATATGGTGAAACTGCTTCTTCTTCTTTCAACTGACTTGAGGAATAGGACTCAGGTGCCTCTAGTTTTTCTTTTTCCACATGCTTCTTAAATTCTCCTTCTTGTGTTTGTATTATTAACCTTTTTGTTTCTTCAACTAATTCGTTTATATATTCATGTGTTGAAGAATCTTCTTCTGCGATGTCATGATTAGGATTGTATTTAGTGCTTCTATTTTCATCGTTGTATCCTTCTACAACTTCATTTTTTTCATAATTTCCATCAACACCAACATTATATTCATAATTATTTGGTGTTTCATTGTTACAATTTATGAGATTTCCATCTTCTTTAGAATTGTCCTTGCCATCATGATTGTCATCAGATGCTTCTATCTTTTTTTCATTCTTGATCTCAAGTAATTTTTCTTTAGGTTCATTTTGATCTTCTATACTCAGGGCTTTGTCATTGTCCTCTACATCTTTTGTTTCATCGTTTGTGTTATTTTCTTTATTATCATGTCCTTGGCTTTGGTTGGGTTATGATCCAAGCTTACAATCCAACTTTGTTTTGGAGCTTCACGAGCTATTTTCACTAATTTTTTGGTTGTGTAGGATGGACGATTTATACAACTCATTTAAATTCATTATATGAAGCTAGGATGAATTTCTCGAACTTGTGCATGATCCCACATCTTATTTTGAGTCTTGTAATTTGAAAGGTGGTTATGGTTTGGTAGTGTTTTGTGTGTCTTATCTTTCAAACGATGGTTCTTATCCTTCTTTACGTATGATACCCTGAACCTTCTATGAGGGGGAATGTAAGGCATCAATGTATGTGTTTTTGGTCTAACATATGTGTAGGATTAATATCGGGTTAAACTTTATCATTATCATTTAATTTTTCTTCCTGCTCTTCCGTGCTTGAAAATACATATGACAAAACTGCTTCTTATTCTTTCAACTGACTTGAGGAGTATGACTCAGGTGCCTCTAGTTTTTCTTTGTCCACATGCTTCATAGATTCTCCTTCTTGTCGTCATATTATCAACCTTTTTGTTTCTTCAACTAGTTCGTTTATATCTTCATGTGTAAGAGAATCTTCTTCTACGTTGTCATGATTAGGATCGTCTTTAGTGCTTCTATTTTCATAACTGTCATCAACACCAACCTTATATTCATTAGTATTTAGTGTTTCATGTTATAATTTATGAGATAGGCATCTTCTTTAGAATTGGCTTTGGCATCGGGATTGTCATCAAATGCATCTATATTTTTGTCATTCTTATTCTCAAGTAATTTTTCTTCAGGTTCATTATGATCTTCTATACTATGGGATTTATCATTCTCTTCTACATATTTTGTTTCACCGTTTGTGTTATTGTCTTTATTATCATGTCCTTGGCTTTGGTTTGGGTTATGATCCA
Source organism: Pseudotsuga menziesii (assembly GCA_001517045.1). Lineage (NCBI taxonomy): Eukaryota > Viridiplantae > Streptophyta > Pinopsida > Pinales > Pinaceae > Pseudotsuga > Pseudotsuga menziesii. The sequence goes on from LPNX011083658.1 coordinate 151,994, forward strand.
AACTTACAATCTGACTTTGTTTTGGAGCTTCACGATCCATTTTCACTGATTTTTTGGTTGTGTGGGAAGGACGATTTATACAACTCATTCACATTCCTTGTATGAAGCTTCAACAAATTTATGGAACTTGTGCATGATCCCGCATCTTATTTTGAGTCTTGTACTTTGAATGGTGGTTATGGTTAGGCATTGTTTTTGTGTTATCTTTCAAATGATGGTTCTTATTCTTCTTTAGATATGATGCCCTGAAACTTTTGTGAGGTGGAATGTAAGGCACCAATGTATGTGTTTTTTTGATCTGGCATAGGTGCGGGAGTAATCTTGAGTTGCCCTTTATTCTACCATTTAATGTTTCATCCTACTCTTTCGTGCTTGAAAATACATATGGAAAAGCTAATTCTTCTTCTTTCAACTGACTAGAAGAGTAGGACTCAGGTGCCTCTAGTTGGGGTGGATTGGAAACAGGTTATTTCAATAAAGAAAAAGGAAAATACTACCCATATATTACATAAGGAGATCCTTCATACTCTACAAGGTCAATACAACTGATATATGGTCCAGTTGGAAGGATTAACACCAATAGAGAGTAAATGGATTACAAAGGAGGACTTGTTGAATCTAGATCACGTTAAGCGGTAGCAATTTGAAGATAGTAACTTGTAGGAGTTGCGTTCTTTTCAACTAGAGGAAAATGATGCACGGATTTGTAAAGGATTAAAGAAAAAAATGAATGATGCAAGGGTTTCCAAGATTCATAACTTTTGACTCGGTTATCCATTTAGGCTCAAATTTAATAGGAAGTTGTGTTTCAAAGTGTTCATTGTAGTGACCAATTAGATCCTTCCAATTGGATTTTTTTCTGACACTTTTTTAGGGCCTAAATTTTTCATATAAGGCATCAAATTAGGTTGATAGTGTTTTTGCTGTAATTTTTAAATTTATAATTAATAGTTATCTCTTAGTTTATGCACCCAATAGGGAAAATGAGTTGACAACTAATATCGCTCTAGTTAGCATTTAGTTAATATTCAGTTTTAGTCATGCAAGAATTTTATAAAATTAGCAATCTTAGAAAAATATCAGATTTCGAAAATCTGTAATAGTAGTTATAAATGGTTGGACCTTCATTGTAATAGTTGGGATGGAGAATGAATAAAAGATAGTGATTTTTTTCCACTCTCATGTGTTTGCATGGTTTTTAGATCTTGTGAATTCATCAAAATTTATTGGCTACATCATTTTGCAGTTAGAGACTAGACAGAAAAAGGTGGCAATGCAGAAACTTTGGATGTGGGTGAAACTACGATAGCAACTATCGCTTTGGAAGACGGTTAAGCACTGTAGGTTGGTAAGACCCTCTCTCTTTGTGTTGATGCATATGGTTTTTTTGGCTCCTATCCTTCATTTTCCACCTCGGTCCCATTGTCCCCCTCGTAGTCCATCCCTCAAACCTCGGTCTCGTTGTCCCCCTCGCAATCTGTTGAGGCCTAGAAATTCGCAGGCAACAACAACAAGGGATTCTCCCTAGTCAACGTTCCCAACTAGCCCATGACTATTTGGTATACGGAATCCGTCCGGTTTGCTGTCCGGCTACCGTAGGTCAAGTAACAAAAACAAAAGGTTTTACCGGTTGCGGCCTGATACACTGTATATTTTTGTATTTTCGACTTAAAGTATGATATGCAAGTGCCTAATTAAAAATGCAGGGTGATAAAGGATGCAAGGAGCAGTCACAATGTGATGCGCAGGTTCTTACCTCTCGTCTTAGGACTCGCAAGCATCTAAATCACATATGCAGCAACAAAGTGAAAAAACTAACTAACTATCTATCTATCTATCCCCGAGGAGCTAAATTGTAACTTATGTAAGAGTAATGTGTGTCGTGCATGCAATATAAAGAAACATTACAGATAGCTGATATTATTTCATACAATGCATGAACGATTAAAGATGTTTAGACAATCAGATAGCCAATTGTTTATGAGCAGCATTCATTACTCACGGTGGTAGTTTCACAAAATAAACCAGAAATCATTCAAACAAAGACATAGGCCATAAGAGTTAGAACGATCTCACAGTTAATGGATAACAACTGAAAAATGAAACAATTCATCTTTCACCAATCCATAGCACAGCATTTGAACATCCCACCAAACCTCATCCAACAGGCAAACAAAATTCTTTATTGCAAAAAAAAGTAGTTCTTCTTACAACATTTATTTTCGTCTAACTGGGAAAAAGCCCCTCGTTCTTCTAAGTCTCCTATATTTATACAAAAGGGTGAGACTATTGGGCTTCCCAACTCCTCACCTCTCAACATGTCACCTTCCTCAAACGTTTACAAAATGCTACATATTACAAAAATGATCAATCCTTTACGAGGAGGGTCCCGCTTGGGTATCCAGGAATTTCTTCCACGCCAAAGCTTCAGAGGCGATGCCTTCAAATGCACAAGGTTCCAGAAACTGAATGTTGATCTCAAACTTCGCAGCTTGGTTCTTGATGGCCTCAATCCTGGCCGCACTTAATCGAAGCTGATCCTCCAGAAGCTGCACACTGATAGCGGAATGATCTAATTCACTCCTTAAGATCTGGTCATCCAGGGCTTTAATATGCTGTACTCTTGCTTCCTCCTCTTGATATCTCTTCTGCAACATCTCCACAAATGAGTTGTGGTCCGGGAAAACATCAAGCCTCTGCTTAGCCTCTATTTGGCACCGGTTGTAGGTAATAAGGAGCCTTCTGAAAAACTTTGTGCATGCTCCTTTCGTCCTTTTAACGGCTCTTTTGAAATCCTCTACGGTATTTATAGCAAACTCTAATAAGTCATAATCCCACTTGAGGGCCTGTTGATCCTTTGATGGCAGTTCTGTTGGAGTTTCTTCATTATTTTCCAGCCTTGCCATTCTTGCAGTCAGTACTTCAAGGACGTCTTGAGATATATCAACGAAATAAGAGGAGGTCTCCAGGATTTCCTCTAATCGGCTATCTACCTGCAGAACTTTGCATCTCTCCTCTTCTATGGCAATCTGCAGCTGCAGCATCTTGGCCTTTTGTGCCAGCACATGCTCCTTAAAAGGCTAGAGGTTAACCTGCTGCTCTTTTGCTTCCTCCAGAGCAGTTGTTAGAGAAGAAATCTGCTCTCAAAGTTTCACCTCTTGTTCTTGAGCTTGTTGCTCATTTGCTTCTAAGGAGGTCTTTTGCTGCTCTAAGTCTCCTATCTTTCCCAGTAGCTGCTCTTTCTCCACCCTTAGCTCTTGATACTCTTGCTGCACCCTTTCCAGACACTCTTGTGTAGTTTCCCTAGCTTGTCTCTCTGCTTGGAGGAGCCGCAGTTCATCCTTTGAAGACCTCATCTCTTCTTTCATGTCCTCATATTTCCTCTTCAGCTTATTGCTTTCCTCTCTCTCCCTTCGTAATGTGTCTTTCAGCTGGGCAGAGGACTTCTTGGACTGCTCCAAGTCTGTCATTATCTTGTCCATATTATCCTCTGAGGCATGCATTAGTGCAGCTCTGGCTCTAATGGTGAATCTTGGATCTCGGTCTGTTCCAAAAACAACGGGTGTATCCGTTATCATTTTCCCAGACATACCTCCAGTTTCAACCTTCTTTTCCATTCTCTTCACTATCCTCTTTGTCTCCTTGTCATAGAAAACAGTATTGAAATCAGGGATTTCTTCTCCTTTCTTCTGTACAAAAGGGACTATTTTAAGTGTGGGGACCATAGACTGTCTAGGTGTGCTGGCAGCCGGTACTTCTGGGTCCTGAACCTCGGGGTTCTCCACGTTTTGGGTTTGAATATCAGCAGTGTTAGAGGCTGACTGTTCTGTCTGGGTCTGAGTCAGCTTTAGCCTCTCTGCTTCCTGTTTCTGAAGCTCTTCATCAAGCTTCTTTTTCCTTTCTTCTTCCTCATTTCTCGCATCTTCCTCTGCTTTTCTAGCTGCCTCTTGCGCAGCTTTTCTTTTTTCTTCTTCTTCTCCCTGCAACCACCCTGTAGCTTCTTGGGCCAACCTTTGGGCATCTTCAATTATCTTTTTGGCTTCTTCATCTGCCTTTGCTTGTTCATCCTACCCCTTCCCCCCTTTTGTAGTGATCTTCTTTTTGAACCTTCTCCTTAAGGTCGTTAGGTTCAAAGCACTACGGAAAATGGATTCTTCTCTATCCCAATGGTGGGTGTATTCGAAAAGGATGTTATTCTCTTTGCAGTGTTCCGCCACTTTACCGCGGGAGTCATTTCTATGGAAGGGCATCTCACCAAAATGAAACCTTTCCAACTCTTCTACAAATTCATCAGCTTTTTTCACTCTGGTAAACTCATAATTTCCTAACTTGAAAGGCAAAGGAGGATAAGCATCCTTCTTATGTTCAAACAAAAAGCTTCCTATGCCCTCCAGGAAGACTTGCCTAACCGCCTCTTTATGAATAATGTAATCTGTGGCATATTGGGGTAATAGGGAGGGTGCTCTGGAACCTCCAAACATTATGAAGTAAAGGCCATCCTCGGTCAAATAATACTCTGCATATTCTTCAATTATTTGCAGTGCCTCTTTTGACATGCAGTTACATTCCTTCAGAAAAATGAGGTCGTACAATGGCATGATGAAGTGTTCATAGACTTCCTGGTAATGACTGTGGTACTTGTGTGCCCACAGTGGCTTATATGCAGAATAAACAAGCATCCTCTCCCTGTCCCAGATGCACCTTAGTCCAAGGAAAGGTTGATTGCACAATATACAATCAACAAGTATGGAACTCATGTAGGATTCAGACCTCTTTTGGGATACTCCTCCCAGGGATGAGGCCAAGCAGGCCGAAAGACTGTTTGATACTATGTTGGCCCCGTTGAAAATGGTCCCCTGGGTTGCAACATAAAAAATAATGGGCATCCACTCCAATTTGAAGAACCTACCATGAGCTCTTCCAAAAATCTTGTTAAGCATCAAAGCTATGAACCTATATGGGGTCCTTAGGCTCGCTGTGTCATACTCTCCTGTCAGTCTGGTTCTGAAATGTTTCCCAGGAAATAGCATTCTTTTGAGGGTCTCCACAAGGTCCATTCTGATGTTGTTTAACCAATCATCAGACAAAAATACTTGTGCTTCTGGCAGGTGGTAGGCCAGGGCTACATATCCTGGGCTATAAGCAGCATAGCCCTGTTTGTCAATGTTCTCCAGGATCATCGTGGTTACATCTGCCCGGGGCAGAATCCAACCAATTACTTCAGAGCATGTGAATAGATCTGGTCTTATAGCGATCTTCATCAGTGAAGATCTCTCTATGTTGGCATATATGCCTTCTTCCTCCAAGCCCATATCAGGCACTTCCCTGCGCGTGATTAACCTATAAATCTCCCCCCACTGGTATTCAGGCTCCACACCAGATATACACTTGGTGTCCTCATATATGTATTCAGTTTTGGTAATAACTTCCACGTCAGGGTCCTCTTCGACCACAGAGGCCTTCTTCTTTTGTCTCTTTGACATTTTGAGTTCGGAATCTTCTTGTTATACATTCAATTTTCATCATTAGGCCCTTTACAGCTAAGTTACAAACATTGAGACACGATGTGCAGTGTTCAGTTACTTTTTCTATGTTTAACATGATGGAAATCAGTCAAATGAAGCACATATATGCAAGCTAACACTGTAGTCTAATACTAAAACAGTTCTATCAACAAATTTCGAGCAGGAAATAAATCTACATTAATATAAAGAAGACTTCAGCTCTCTGCGGGCGCCATGATCATCGTGCAGTGGGGAATGACAGGGGGATTTATGCAAGATTTCAATGGTGCATTTTAGGAAACAAATTGCCCACGCGAATCTATGGTCATTAAGGTTACATCGTGCAATACAACCCATAATCGGCTCAGGTTCAAAATCGACCGTGAACCGGGTTGCACGGAACCGCGCAGCAAAACGGCTCTGGTTTGAGGATGCGGGTAGCACGAAAAAAGGGGGGCAACCAGTCCAAGCACCACAGGGAAGGGTCACAAAACTTCTTCTACCGACCTACCATTACACGGGGTAGATTGGTGCAGACATCTCAACAGCCGTCTGCACCAAACCCCCCATTCACTGAGCGCAGGGTCGAACTACATAACGGGTGTGGAGTAACACACCCTATGGGCCAAAAACCGCTCCCATTGACAACTACAATACAAGCCCCCCCCCCAATATATATATGCATGAAAATAACGGGGCCAAGGGAAAAACGGCCGTGGGAAAACCCAACCATAGAAAAATCAACCAAAAGCTCAAACGGAACAGGACAATGCAACGAGGAGCCTACCTGGAAACGTTGCGTGAATAGCAAGGAGAAAGGCGGTCAAGCTTCCACAGTTGAGCCACCTGGACGCGGGTACCGACAATGGGGTCCTTCGCTAGCTCAAGAGAACGATAGCACACGAGGGCGACAGATCACGACAGTCGAAACGGCAATAGTAATAGAATAATAAACAAGCCCGACCCCATACATATATATATGGACAAATGCAAGCAGCGGGGAAATATATTGGACGACAGAAAACTATGGATCGGAGGATGCAAGGCTAATTCCCTCCGCAACGTCGGGTGGCCAAACCACTAATCTATCCGCGAGGATAACTGAGAGACAAACAATAACACGTCGGAGCTTTAAAACATCGGAGCGATAGCGGAACGGGAGCCACAACGGCGGAGATATAAAGGACATCACAGTCCGCAACGTAAGGTCTGAATCGAAAGAGAAAACAACTACAAGACCGGAAGGCTAGTGACTTTTGCAGCCACAATGACGGAGTGATAAAGGGCACGGCCTTCTGCAACATCGAGATTTAAAATGACTAGACGACCGGAAAGATAGAGCTTTCCACAGCCGCAATGGTGGAAGCCCACAATTCAAGGACCGACAAAAAAAACAAAGCCGGATCCAAAACGTCAAAGCAATGATCGGGAGAGTTATCAATCTGCCATCTGCAATGGCGGAGACCAAAGTAACAACATGTTCCGATTCGAAACCAAAAAACAGTCGATTGAGTCAAATACATCGGAGAAGAATACGAAGCCAAAACTGACTATTTCTCCGCAACGGCGGGGTTGCAAGCAAACGCTCTTCCGACTCACAAACTTGAAAATGCTTTCTAAGGTAATGATAAAGTTTGAACAAACAGTGGATTCATTTCAAGCGTTAGAGGAAGAATCGAAGCAAGTGGTAGATCAATCCAAGCATTAGAAAATCTTTCTGAAAAATCATTAGATCAAATCAAAGAAGAAAATCAAACTAATCTAAGCAAAAGGAGGGTCCTGAAATTTTTTGGAATTTTGGGAAAATGTTGCAGCTGCAACACAGTCCATCCATTACACCTCGGTCCTTCTAGTCTCCTCGATTATGTCCTAGCCCCCTTCTCCATTATATCCCTCGGGCCTCGATCACAATCCTCGCCATGTAAAAGTAAGTGGTTCTGCTGCCACAAGGAAGAATTGCAATTTTCATCCAAGGGTTTTTTCTCTTTAATTTGATGCCAGAGATTCAATAGGTGGGTTGGTGCTCAATCCCCCCTCCAAATATACGTAGGGAAGTAATTCTTTCCTTCACAAAGATAAAGAGAAAGCATATATGGATATAAAACAAGGAAAACGCTCTTCCATATATGGGTCAAGATTTTGCATTTTGTGGAGAAAATAAAGTGAGACCTTTTCTAATTTGTTCTTTTCTTGTCCCTATGTATATGTTGTTTGTATTGTGGCCTTAAAAAAACTCAAATCAAGCGAAGATCAAAGTGCCAAGACGTTGGAATAGATATTTCGGAGCTGGTGGAAGGATCCCTTGGTAGGTGGTTATACCTTTTCCCTCTTCTTTTATATATGGAATTTGGTGGGTTCACAATTCTGCAATATTACAAGATCAAATTGTTCCCTCTGAAGTTACTATCTCTTTGATTTTGCAATGGACATTAGAGTTTAGACCGGGACCAGATCCTGCTAAAAAAAAGAATATCAGTTCCTCCTCAAATAAACAAAAGTTTTCAATGGGCCTTCTTTGATGGCACGAGCCAAGGGGATCGCCGCCTTGGTGGCTTCGGGGTGATCCTCTACTTTTTCGGTGTTTTCAACCTTAGGATACATTACGCTCCTAGGCATTGCTCAAATAACAAAGTTGAACTAGTTGAAAGTGGTAGCTAGTAAGAAAGTCTCCCAAGTGCAACTATTTGATGATTCAAAATGGTAATATATTGGGTGAAGTCAAGAATACACTTCAATGCCCCTCATATACAACATCTACTTGATGCAGTATGTATTCTTCTTATGACATTTGAATTCATGTCCTTTGTTCACATATTTAGAGAAATGAATGTTGAAGCAGACAAGCTTTCGAAGCTCGCTCTTTTAGTGGAACCGGTGATGCCATCAATGATTCAATATTTTTCCCTGTTTAAAAACATTGTATATTAAGTATGTTAGTTGTTTAAAAACATTGTATATAAAGTATGTTAGTTTTTGTAAATGATCCTTTTTTATGATAAAATGCAAAATTGTTTTGTCCATCTTGGGAGCCTAGTATAGCCACAGATGCAAATCTCTTGGATCCATGATGTAAGTCCTTATGTGGACAGTATATGTTTATTTTATATGAATAAAATGATTTTTATATTTAGAAAAAAAAGGAGGTAATTAACCATAATCTGGAAGACCAAAAATATCTCTTTGTTTTAACTAATTTGGAGAAAAAAATTAATATATCCAAGATAAGATAAGAACTCTCATGAGATTCATAGTGGAATGGGGCACTAGATAATTCCTAAAACATGAAGGGTGGAAAGGTTTTGTCATCTCTATGAGACTACAAGCGTTGAGTATGAAGGTCACTTTCTCTTAGAATGTCCTATGTATGCTCACATTAGTTCGCAATTTCATAATCTTTGCTACAATACAAACTTCCCTAAAATTCTAACTTGTCAAAACTATGGACACCTAGGAAGACTTCTTTCTAATCTTTTTTAGCACAAAAATACAATTTTACATCCAGGAAAATTTTAAGGATTCAGACTTATTTAAAAGTGTATAAACCTTGGCGAATCTTACCAATTCTTAAAATGTCAACTATAAAATATTCGGAGATATTTTTCTAAAATTATTTCAAATTCTAAGGATTTTATATAGTTTATATAATGATCTAGAAATTTTTAGAGTGAAATTTTTTACCCCATCAAAATTGGGCGAAATAGGGATTCAAAAAATGCAAATTGGTGAATTTTAATTTTGAACAAAACATGGAAAAATATTGCATGGGATATAAAAAAATTCCTAAAATTTTCCTTGTTTTACATCAAGTCAAGTAAACTTCTTAAGGATTGATAGAACAAAGTCGGTCTTAAGGGATGTTAACCATCATCATCATCATCATATTTATTATCGTTAATTTATTATATATAATAATAATCATCATTTTTATTATAAATATTTGTAAACATGTATTTTATAAATAAATAATATTTTTATAAATTTCAATTAAATTAAAATATATTCATATAGAATAAAGTTGCACCTTCTTTGTTTTCAATTAAACACTTACTAATGTTATTTTCTTACCTACATATTACTTAGTAGGGGGGATAGTTATCATCATTCTTCTTTATGCTAAGGATATTGTTTTTTTGGAAAGGTATCCCTCTGATCTTGATAAGCAATTAAGGATTCTCAATGAAACTATAGAAACTTGGAAGTGACTTCATACAAATATCTTGAGATTAATAGAGGTTGGAAAGCTTACTCTGGTGTTGAAAACAATTGTAAATTAGAAAATCTTGTGATTTGGGATAAAAATAAACTCTTGTTACTCTCATTCTTATGTATGGTTGTGAAGTGTGAGGTTACATATTCTCTAGAGAATCTTTGAGAAAGATTGAGCAAGTCCAAAAGTGTTTTGTAATTTATCATCTTAAAATTAAAAGCAATATTCCCTACCCAATTCTACTCATTGAAGTTGATATTTCCCCATTGAAAGTATAGTTATGACTAAGTACTTCATTTACATGAAAAATATAAATAACATGGGAAACTGGAGTCTTCCTAAAATTGCTTTAAAATAAAATCAAAACCACATGAGGTTCAAGTGGGGAATTAGTGAAAATATCATTTTCAAAATATATATAATATTAAAAAATATTAAAAGAAAATTAAGATATTATAAGGAGATCATTAACCCTAATTTATAAGACCAAAAACATCTATATTTTAACTAGTGTAAATAAAAATTCTAGACCAAATTAAGTAGTTCCTTACTTTATTTTCTTAAGTGTCAATAAACGAAAGTTGTTCTTAGTGTACATCATCATAAACTATTTGTTATTAAACTTCATCATCATAATCAACTATATTTTATTATTTTTTATTAAAATTCTCTTGATGATGATGACGGTGGTGGTTAATGTCCCCTGAGACCAACCTTTGGTCTATCAGACCTAAAGAAACGTGTTATTTAGTTTGTTTTAAAATTTTATTTCTATGCTCAAAGAGCTTGGACAGAAGCGTCACAATCTCACTATAATTTTGGCAAGTTAAAAGGATAGGAAGGTCAGTATTGCAACAAAGATTATGAAACTGAGATCTAATGTGGGTGTACGTAGGGCACTCTAAGAGGAAGTGATTTTCATCCTCAATGTTCATATTCTCACAGAGATGGCAGATCCTTTCCACCCATGGTGATTTAGGAACTGTCCAATGACCTGTTTCACTATGGAGCTCATGAGAGTTCGTTCTTATCTCGACGATATTAAATTTTTTCTTTGAACTAGTTAAAACAGAGAGATACTTTTGATCTTCTAGAGTAGGGTTGATGACATCTTTATAATATCTTAATTTTCTTTTAGCCTCTAAATTTTTCTCACACCACATTTTCTCTTTAAACTTAGAAGTAACAATATTTTTAATGTTATTAATATTTTGTAATGCAATAGTTTCATCGATCTCCCAATGGTTTAACCAAGCCCTGGTATCTTTATACCAACCTCGCTTGAGCCTTAGGTGATTTTGGATGGAATTCAAAGCTAGCTTAGGAATTCTATGGTCTCCCATGTTATTGATTTTGTGCTTGTATAACAAGATCTTAGTCATAGCGAGGCTTTCGATAGGGAAAAAACCCACTTATATAAGGAGAATGGGGTAGGGTGTATTGCTTTTAATTTTGAGGTTATACATTATAAAACGCTTCTGGATTTGCTCAATCTTCCTCCAGGATTCTCTAGAGATGATACAACCCCAAACCTCACACTCATACAAGATAACATGAGTGACTAAAGTTTCGAAGAGGACATTCTTTTTATCCCACATCACAAGGTTTTCTTCTTTACAATTATTTTCGAGACCAAAATAAGCTTTCCACCCTCCATTAATCATTTTCTCAATGCTATAGTTCCAGTTAAGCTTGTGATGAATATCAATTCCTAAGTATTTATAAGAAGAAACTTCCTCCAAGCTGTTATTGTCATACACAAAATTAGCGTAAGTGTCCTTCTTGGATTTAATAATCATAACTTTTGTTTTGTCAGTATTGACATTCATACCCATGGTAGAGAAAAAATCCTTAAGAAGCCTTAGATGCTTATCAAGATCAGATGGACACCTGGCCAAAAGAACAATATCGTCAACATAGAGAAGAAGGATGATGACTATTCCAGCTAAGATCATACCAGCACAACCTGCTTCCTCTAAACAACCTTCTAGCTTATCGATGTAAATGCCAAATAAGGTAGGGGAGAGGGGGAAACCTTGTTTAACTCTAATATTACACTTAATATCTTTCAACCACCCCTCGTTGCTCTTAAAATTAGCAATGGCATTCTCATATAACCTTATTGCGGCAGTTCTCAATTCAAAAGGAACCATTGGCTCTTCTAATTTGTTCCATAGGTTATTTCTAGGTATCGTATCAAAAGCCTTTCTAAAGTCCACAAAGAAACAAAATACATTGGATTTATCATTATGACATTCCTCCACAATGATCCTGATCATAACGAGGTGGTCCATTGTTGAGTGTTGCCTTCTAAAACCCACTTGGCCTTTATCCCGCTTACCTTCACTTTCAAGCCATATGTTGAGCTTCTTTTCCAAAACAATACCATATAACTTGGATAATAGAGGGCTAATCATAATCATTCGATAATTAGAGGGGTTATTTGTATCCCCACTTTTAAAAATAGGGATGATGAGGATTTGAGTCCATAGCTTAGGGAACCCTTGTTTGATCGCTTGATTGAATAGCTTTTGGATGTGAGGGATGAGGACAGGACCTCCATTTTTTAATATTTCTATTTCTGCCCAGTAACCTTCAATGTCCTTATCTTTTCCATTTTCCAGACGCTTAACCCCAAAATCTATGTCTTCTAATGAGAAATCTTCTTCCGTTGTGAGCAGGGTTTCAAAGTTATCTATGACAGTTGGGGATTCATAAAGAGACATGTACTAAGCAACTATGTTTCTAAATTTTCACTTGTTTTAAATTTCACTCCCTTATCAACCACCACACAATGAGAATTAAAATAAATGAAATACCAACAAGACTACTAAATATTTATTTTAAAGTTTACTCCCTTATCAACCACGAACGTGTTGGAATTATTATTTATACTGAGAGGGGGGTGAATTAGTATAAAGCGTAGATTTAACAATTTTGATGTTCAAAATATATTTCATTTCAATTTTAATCAACCAATAAAATGCCAATGCGCAAACATCTGAGAAGTATGTCTGTGTGTGTGATTGTAGAGAGAGAGAGAGAGTTTTGATTACAATGGGAGACACCAATCTCTGAGTGTGAGCACTGATTCACTAAAGCACCAACTTGCAAATAATGAAAGCACCAACTTGCATTTTACAACCACCAACTTGTAGTTTACATGCAACAACATGTAATAACTTATATCCACTACATAAGCACCGATTGCAGAAATAGGCACCAACCTGATTGGGATAGAAATTCGATTGTGCAAGCGCCAACTTGTTATTTTCAAGAACCAACCTGATTATGAGCACCGAATCACCAGTTTTACCAACATCGAATGGAAGGAATCTACAACTCCCTCTCCTTTCCCCATCCAACCACCCTGGAATGAAGTTATGCCGAGTTTCAGTAATCTACATCCTTTCGGCTTGTAGTGTTCAATATCTACGATTTTTTACTTATTTGATCACCCTTTGTGATCCCTCTAATATGTGTCTTCTATTATGTTAGTGTCTTTTATACTTTCCAATATCTGTGTCTTATGCACCTTCCAATATATGAATCTATTACATGTCCAATATCTACATAGTATGAACCTTCAAACATCTGCATCCTATGCACCTTCCAATATATGTGTCTTAAGCACTTCATAAATCCGAACAGATGTGTGACTTCTACAGCTATTTGCATCTTCTACAACTATTTGTAATCTTTTGTGAATTGTGTCTTAATTTGTGTCCTTTGTATCCATCTACGTCTTTTGTAGCTATTTGTGATCTTCTCTGGAAAAAATTCACAATATATGCAAAATACTCTTTTACAATAGAAATGGTATCAAACCTTTTGTGGTCTGCAATGTCAGCAGTGTTCTCTTGTGTTTGTTGCTTCCGTTGCAAATCTCGGTGCTACGAAATCTTCTTATCTTCATAATTTATGTTGATCTCCTTCAATTTTTTTGATGCATTTGGCCCCTTCTTCTATATCTTCTTTTTAGTTCAATGAGCTATTGATCCCCCAAAAATACAAATCTTGCATACTCAGAAACTCATATCAAATTCATCTTCAATCTTGCTTTAGCGCAACCACTTCATGTCTATTTATACTACTCTTTCTCAAAGAGTGTGTCCACATGTTGGGGTTCCTTTGAGTTGATGGAATCTATATGTCCTTACTTCTTGGGTAAGATAACCACTTCATTCTATCTCTCGTCGGTGTCTATCTTCTCATTTTTTAATATGTGGAGGTTTGCATATTCCAGTCAAACACCTTGGTGGTATTTGTGCATATGTTTTTGTGCTTTAGTGGACGCTTGTGGTATGTGTCCCATTTCTTAGTGGGATTTGCATACTTTGGAATTACTTCATGTGTGATATTGGCCCCTTCAAGTATCATCACTTGTGGGTATTACACACTTACGATATTTGCATATGTGTTCAACCGCATATTATTCCCATACCTTTTACAAACTTCCTAACCTTTGTTGATCAATATTTTTAACTTTTACCTTGAATAATGATGACTAGGTGCACTTAGGATTTGCATATATACCTTAGGTACCTCTTCATGTTGAATGTACTTCTTATGTGTTTCTTCAAACCAGCATTCATATACTTCTTCAAACAATATTTCATATACAATACTTCATCATATATTTCTTCAAACTAGCCCCGTATCTTCAAGTTATATTTTCCAACTTCATTCATCCTATTTATGTGAAAGTGAACATGCATATCCTTAACATATCTATCAATATTGTTTTATTTATGCATCCATCTTGTTCTATGTTCATGCATCCTTCTTGTTCCTTTGACATCCATCCAATGTTCATTCTTTCGTGTATCCCCTTTTCAACATTTGACATCAATGACAATACCAAGGTTCAACAATATTCCCCTTGGGAATTGATGTCAATACCTCATGAAGATGTGCATATCAACACTTATGAAGTGTGTGCTTCATTTTTTATGGTTACAGTACTTCGCATATGTGTACTTCTTCTGTGTTCTTACCAATTTGATCATTTTCTCATCTACGCAATCTGCTATCAATGCACTGTCTTTTATTACTGCATGAATTCCTCCATATGTTGCATACCTTCTAATAGTTCTCTTTTTGCACTACACATATCACTTATTTTATGTTAATATTCATTTATGCGTTGATCGCATTCTTCATGATCTTTCTCCCTCTTTGACATCAATGAAAAAATGGTTATTTTAATGCGTAGTTCCATATTATTCTATCTTCAGTTTTGTGCTAGAATTCCATGCATTTGTTTGTTTTGAATACTCCCCGTGTCTTCATGCATTTTTATTCATTTTTCTGTTACTTCTATTGTACCAAATATTTTTCTATTTTAAATTAATATGGAGGTGGATTCACTCCCAGGTTTTGTCAGAGATGCTCAAAAGTATCATGATCCAACCAATAGTTGGGAGGTTGTCAAGCTTCGACAAAGTCTAGCACTTCGATTGCTTCGACTACTCTGACTGCTTCGATGATTCTGCCTCAACATGTTCACTTCAATAGGTTTGCCTCAACAGGTCCTCCTTGACAATACAGCATACCAACATGCCTTTGTCTTTCAGTCATCTGTGACAATTGAAATTATGAACCGTTATAACTTATTTTCTAACTAAACGTAACGGATATTCACCCAAGTGTCTCATCATCCTATATAAGCATGTACATTAATGTAATATATAGTATTTTGATTCCTCCATATTTCATGGAGAAGAAGTAACAAATTGGTTCGAATTCTTGCATATTGTATGTTCGCATACTTTTTGTCGACCTAAGTGTATTTCCTGCTTTGTTGGTTCTTCTTTTATGCTTCCTCCATAACAATGCTCGACTCATTTAATCAACTTTTGTCCCCAACATGCACCTAGGCACAGCCTAGATCATTGGCATCGGAGCAAGATCTTGTTCTAAGCTTAAGTTACATAAGCACTTCCATCGAAGTTATTTAAATTATGCATGTTCAAACACGCTCACAAACTCAGCAACACAAGCAGACACTTCCTTTGACTTCAGAAAAGATTGCCGAAGAAGTAGACAATAGACATGAAACTGACGAGACAGAGCAACTCATAGAAAAATCACTAGCTCGCCAGTGGACCAAAATGTTCTCCCTGTTAAGCGAGATTCTCATGTGATTCGCTTCGACATCCAGGGAATCCTTGACGCGACCTCACTTTGATAAAATCAACCCGTTCAAAGTGCAAATGAATCTGGACATATCGAACCTTGAAGGCAATATTGATGCAGAATCCGTCGACAATTGGCTGCAACAACTAGAATCTTACTACTCAGTGAATCAACTCTCCAAAGCAGAAAATATCACCATTGCGTCCTTAAAAATGTCAAACTCTGTACACTGCTGGTGGGAGAATCTATCGAAAAAGATGGAAAAAGAAAAAGACCCCATAGACACATGGGTAAAATTTGTTGAATATGTCTGAAAGGAGTTCTACCCTCCCAAGTATCTTGAACAGCAGTATAAGAAGTGGAAGTAGCTGCAGAAATGGAAATACCAGTCTGTACAGAGTTAGACCGATGATTTATATCGACTCATGGCTAGAATTGGCATCCAAGAAGAAGAGAAATTGCTTGTCCTGAAGTACGTCAGTGGTTTATCCTTGTACATTCAATAAGAGATGAATTTTCTGACTGTCAATACTCTTGCGGATGCATTTCATTATGTCAGAAAGCTTGAAGCTAAACAAAGAGGAAAATCTTGTTTCGCGAACAATCCAACAGGTCAAACATCTGACAAGAAGTCATCAGATGACTATGAGAAGTTCAAGAACCCTTCTCAGTCGACTCCACCAAATCCTGATCATCAGAAGAACTTTCAAAAAGACAAGAGGGATCACAGCAAATAAGATCCTACCAGGAAATGGTGTGATTATCACAGTTCAACATGGCATGATACATCAAATGCAAAGCTTGAAAGACATTTTTGGAAAAATTGTTGCCATCTTACTTGTCCGATAGAAACCTAGTAATACGATCCAGATGCATCAACCCTCTTGGCTTCGACCTTGACCACTCCGACAGCCTCTACTATCATCGATGATGAGGAACGAGAACGCATTTTCCATACACAGATATGGGTTCAAAAAAATCCATTACATCTGATTATGGATAATTGTATCCAGAAGAACTTTGTTTCTGAATATCTTGTGAAGAAATTAGGTCTTGCCACTACTCCACATCCCCAGCCTTACAATATCGGTTGGATGAAGGATGGGCAGGAATTAAGGATCACACGACAATGCAAACTCGCCTACTTCATTAATCCTTTTGAAGATGAAGTACTCTGATATGTGGCACCGCTTTCCGTAGTTGATTCCTTGTTCAAAAAACCTTACCTATGGGATCAACATGGTACATATTAGTCACGGCCTCAGAAGGTGATTGTCAAAATCCACAATCAATGGTGTAGCATACCAGAGTGACAACCCCCATCAATGGTTGCTATGCTATGTGCCAAAAAATCAAATAAGATTATCAATCATGCTCCAAAGTTCGCATCAATCATGATAAAGCCTCAATATTCCAAGAAGGCTGCAGCAACGAGTCGACTCACTGACCAGCGTAACTCCCGACGATAACAACAGATCGACAGCATTCTTGAGGAATACCAGAACATATTTCAAGCACCAAATAGAGTACCTCTGCATTGTTAGGTAAAACAATCCATTGAACTTGTTCCTAGTTCTTCATTACCTAATGCATTTGTTTACAAAAGATCCATTCTCATAAATGAAGAGATTCACAGGAAAATCCAAGATTTGATCGACAAGGGTCATATTCGCCCTAGATCCTCTCCTTTTGGAAGTCCAATCATCTTAGTTCCAAAGAAAGACAGGACTTGGCACATGTCCATCGACTATAGGGATCACAACAAAATTTCAGTGAAGAATAGATACCCTCTTCCATGGATAGATGAACTCATCGACAATTTGAAAGGTGCTAAGTTCTCTATGAAACTCAACCTTAAGTTGAGATACCACCAGATTCCAATCAAATCCACTGATGTATGGAAAACAAATTTAAAAGCTAAGGAAGGAATGTTTTAATGGTTATTCATGCCTTTCGGCTTAACCAATGCACCTGCAACCTTCATGAGGTATATGGATGGCCTTCTACGACCTTTCATCGGTAAGTGTGTCATTGTCTATCTCGACAACATCTTGATTTTCAGTCGATCATGGGAAGAACATGTCAAATAGCTTCGAAGGTACTCGTCGTATGAAAAATAATTGCGTGCCATTGTCCAAGCTCTTAAGAAATGGAGACACTACATTCTTGGCAAATAAATGGTCATCCTCACTAACCATAAACCTTTGCAGTTCACCTTGTCATAGTTGAAACTACAGACAAATCAACAAATCAAGTGGATTAATTACCTGCAACAATTTCAGTTGGTAATTAAGTATCGAAAAGGAAAATCCAATGCCACAGTCGATTGTCTCAGCAAACCACCCATTACGCTACTATCTACAGTGATGAGTATGCAGGGTTATGACACCACTACTTGGTCGCAATTGTATTTGGTAGACTACGACTTCTCCGTAATTTATCGACAGCTTCATACCGACACGTTGTCTACTACCGACTACTTCCTAAAAGACACCTTGCTATACAATCTTGGACAGCTTTGTGTACCAACCGGTGAGCACCGACAGAAGCTCATTTGGGACGCACACTATGGCAAGACCGCAGGAAATTTTGGAGGCACAAAAACACTTGTTATCCTCCAAAAGTATTTTTACTAGGATTCACTTAAATCTGACGTCCACAAGTATATTCGATCGTGCGTAGTTTGTGCCATTGCTAAACCATCGAATCAACAACAAGGACTCTACACACCCCTTCCAGTTCCTAGTCGACCATGGGAATCTATTTCTATGGACTACTTAACAGGATATCCTACTACCAAACATCAGCATGACGCGATATTAGTAGTAGTCGACAGATTTTCCAAGATCGCTATACTCATACCATGCAAGAAGACTACAACAGCACACCAGACTGCTCATCTCTTCTTTGAACATGTGTGGAAACATTATGGCCTCCCGAAAACCATTATTTCTGACACAGATGTTATATTTGTCAGCACCTTTTGGAAAACTCTCTGGAAATAGCTCGACACAAAACTCTCTTTGTCGACATCCTTCCATCCGTAGATAGACGGACAAACAAAATTTGTAAATCGCTTAGTTGTACAATTGCTTCACATGTACAACCACAAGCATCGTCGAACATGGGATGACAGCCTTCCATACATACAACACAGCTACAATCGAGCTCAACACGGCTCCATGGGCAAGATTCCATTTGAGAGCTATTATGGATTTCAACTCTTAGCACCTATTGACTTAATCAGTTCCTCGACATAGTCGAACGACACCTACTACAAAGGACGAGAAGTGAGGAAAGCATTGAAGTTCAGAGATCAAATCTACAACATACAGAAGCAAGCACAGGAAATGTTGCAATGAGTGAATTCAAAAGCTAAATCCCAACATGACAAGCATTGTATTCCTCATTCATTCCAAATTGGGGATCAGGTCTGGTTACATCTAAATAAGGAGCGCTTCACTGGTCCATACAGTATCCTTAAATAAATTGGAGAAAATGCTTTTCAGCTCGACATTCTTGCATGTCTTGGCCTACATCTAGTTTTCAATGTATATCTACTTCAACCATACCATGCACCATTTTTGGAATAGAACGACTTGCAGACAGCAGAACCCAAAGAAATCCATTCAGATGTTCAGGAACCTCTTCTTTGTGACACCATTGTGGGACGACGCATACGCCATACAGCGACGAACTCCATTCCCTTGTTTCAAGTGGCTAAAAGAACACAACTCCCCACACAAGGAAAATGGTACTCTTCTACTAAAGTAGCCAACAATTTTCCTCACCTAAACGAATACACGATGGAGACCATTGTTTCTTAAGGAATGATCCAACTAGCAGTTGGTAGGTTGTCAAGCTTCGAAAAAGTCTAGCACTTTGACTGCTTCGACATGTTTGCCTCAACAGGGCCACCTCGGCATGTTCGCTTCGACATGTTCACCTTGCCAGGTCCACCTCGACAACATGTTCTCTTCGACAGGTTCACCTCGACAGGTCCGCCTTAACAATACAGCATACCAACATGCCTTTGTCTTTCAGCCCTCTGTGATGGCTGAACTTATGAACCGTTATAACTTCTTTTGTAACTGAACACAATGGGTAGTCACCCAAGCGTCTCAGCATCCTATATAAGCATGTACACTAATGTAATATACAATATTCTGATTCGTCCATCTTTCATGGAGAAGAAGTAATAAATTGGTTCGAATTCTTGCATATTGTATATTTGCATACTTTATGTAGACCTAAGTGTATTTCTTGCTTTGTTGGTTCTTCTTATATGTTTCCACCATAATAGTTCTCGACTCATTCAGTCGGTTGTTGTCCCCAGCGTGCACCTGGGCACGTCCTAGATCATATCCCTTGGAAGCAGCTTTATAAATATGTTTGCATTTTTTTCTTTGGTATCGATATATTCTAACTTGATAACATTTTTTATGACTTTTTCTCTTACAAAATGATACTTGATGGGAATGTGCTTAGTCTTGGAATGCATCACAGGATTCTTGCATATGTTGATCATTATTGTGGTGTCGCAAAATATGGGTATGGGTTGATTAAATTCTGTATGGATGTCCTTTAGGTTCTGTCTCATCCAATGAAATTGTGTGCAACATCCGTCCATTGTATTTTGCTTCTATTGTGGATAGCGATACTTATGACTATTTTTTGTTGATCCAGGATACTATACATTTTCCCAAAAAGAATGTCGCTCCACTTGTTCCTTTTCTATCAGTAATGCTTCTTTCCCAAACTGTGTTTGTATATGCTGTCAACGCCAAGTAATTAATTCAAGGATACCTAAGGCAAAAATCCTAGGTTCCATTCAAATATCTGAAGATTCTTTTGTTAGTATTATTGATCCTCCCTTGTCCAATTTGATCATATGTCTAAATCAGGAGTCATGTCTAAATCGGGAGTCCATCCAGTCTATTTTTAGTCACTAACACCATTGGGTCCACTTTGCCTAATTTGGGCACATGTTTCAGTTACTATAGTGTGGGGAACACTAATTGAGGCATACTACCACTGATTGCACTTGCATGCATTATTTTAGGAGCCTCCTAGACCAATCCCTACAATTTAGGAGCCACTGGGAGTGTCGATACCAACCAAGGTTAGTTGAGTTGAGTTGGTGACTAGTCAAGCTAAGTTAGGAGTCATTTACATTAAGTTCTACTCCTCTACATTCAGTTAGCGCTAAGTTTGCATGGCTGCATGTAGGAGAGGCGCATTTCTCACCTACCACAGTCAGTTAGCCTCAGTCAACACAGAATTAGACACTTGAGTTGTATTTTAGAACTCCGATGAACTTCAATAATGATTTAGACAAGGTCAGTTAACTATTGAGTCATCCGATAATGATTTAGACAAGGTCTCAGTTACCTACAGTCAAGTAGAGTCTAATAAATTCAAATTTCCTCATGTGGATTCGAATTGCATGTGGCTATTTAGCCATTATATTACATTGTAATTGATCATCTAATTACTTTTTTATTAATGAAAGCATTCACAGTTGCAATCCATTTTTGCACTGTTTCATTCTTCAATTGTTGAGTAAATTGTGTGATCTATCTTGTGAGTTGTGTGTTTGTCCACAGATCTATGTGCTCAATGTAATATGGTATCATATCTTCGGCGAACAAGGCACTTATCCTCCTCAAATCTCCAGCTGGATCTTTTTTTTGAGCAAATTTTCTCCATTCCTACTCTGCACCAAAAGTAGAAGGTTTACCACTTAATACCTCAAGTTAAGGAATTGTTGATCAAGCTTGCTTGATCAATTGTGTTGGGTGTGATGAAAACCTGAAATGTGCAGGTAGTCGACCTTATTTTTTATGTTTGATTGTGTGATTTACAGGTTATCAGTTCTTCTCACTGCATTTGCTACAAGCAGCTCTTTCTCCTCAATGCATTCGCTACAACAGCTAAATCTTCTTCAAAATGGCCTCTCTAATAGAGCCTCTCACTCCTTTCAATTACCACCAGTGGAAGGAGGACATGGAGATGCAGCTTCGCTCCAAACAGCTTTTCAGGATCACAATGGATACAGAGGTAGATCTGGTTCTTAATCATGACAAAGAAAAATATTTCAATATGCTTGATGCAGCATATGGATGCTTGTGCCTCTCGATCTCTCGAGATATTCTTTTCCACATCAAAGGATTGAAGTCTCCCAAGGAGGTATGGGATAAGCTTGCTTCATTGTTTGATAACCAGGATGATCTAAGGGTATATCAGCTCAAGAATGAGTTGATCTCCCTTCATCCATCCAATTTTGAAATATTAATGATTTCTTTACAAGATTCAAGAGCTTGGTGTTCGAATTCAAGCTGTACAAGGTTGAAAAGGAGGGTGATCAACTTATTCTTGCCATCCTCTCAAAACTTGGTGCAAACTATTCAATCTTTGTGTCAACCTTTAATTCATTGAAGCTCACTACTCCAAACTGAAAGATGCCCACTCTTAACAGCTTCATTGAATCTCACTCATGAGCATGACAAGTTGATCCAAATGGGGATCATTCGATCTTCCAAAGATCAAGAACTAGTTGCAAGAGGAAGTAAGGTAGTGAATGATAAAGGAAAGCAAAGAGATGAGTCTCCTATGAAGAAAGAGCAGTCAAAAGAGCCTTCAAGTTTGAAGAGAAGCAAGAATAATGGCAAAGGGAAGACCCTTGGTTCCTACTATGGAAGGGGCTTTCATCCAGATAGCTCCTACATGAGAAGACAAACTGATGAAATGACTCTTCTTCTGGAGAAACATAACAGTGTTGCACCTGCTAGCGTAAGGAAGGCTGAACACACAGAAGACAAATAATATTGCTTCGAAAGAGGTCATGCATTGAAGGCTAGCTGCTCAACGGCATATGCCTTCCTCATTGATTCTAGAGATTCCAATCATATGGTTGCATCCAGAGAATCATTATCCTCTTTACAGTATTTTGATGGTCCTAGTATTCAGCTAGGAAATAACAGTAGATTTCAAACCAAAGGGAAGGGCTCTATCAAGCTTGAACATGGAAGGTTCATAAATGTACTCTATATTCCCTCCCTAGATTCAAACATGTTATATGTATACCAGATTATTCATAATGGCTCTCCGAAGCGAGTGATTTTGGTCTTGACTCAATAGAGATCGCAGATATCTCTACTAGAAATAT
This sequence comes from Pseudotsuga menziesii, assembly GCA_001517045.1. NCBI lineage: Eukaryota > Viridiplantae > Streptophyta > Pinopsida > Pinales > Pinaceae > Pseudotsuga > Pseudotsuga menziesii. Next base: position 175,011 of record LPNX011083658.1, read on the forward strand.
CATAGAAAAGGGTGTTAAAAATAATGTATCCAAGGCATATGAGTTCTCACACTTCATGTCATTTTCAAAACTAGTGCACTCTCAACAACCACTTGCAAGGGAAGGTAAAATCATTTCATCTACTTCTTTTGACGCTTCCACTAGTATTGCAAATCTAGTTGTATCAGTTTATGATATTGAGATCAAGGTGATTCAGATCCATATCTAGTCCCTACTTCCAAACTGGAAGCTAGGAAGATGACTAGAAACCCATCTGACACTTAGAAGGGAAAGACCCTTGCGCTATGTCATGCAATCTTACCTCCTTCGGAGAGATGCAATAGACTCCCTGTAACATGATATATGGAAATGGATCGGTCTCACTACATTCAGAAGAATAGAGTTGATCATACACCTCTTCATCTAGCAAGAGACAAGGGTTACATTCCTCCTTCCTTCCATCATCATTTTGGGGAAAGAAGGAGAAATCTACACGCCAGGCCCTAGGATACATGTGCACAAAACATCATGCATGTTGCTCCGCTACATCACAGAGATTGCAGCAACACATTTTCAAGTTTTTCAAACTTGAATCCTGATTCTATCAGCTTAGTTAGAGGGGGGGATTTTTTCCCATGTGGTTTTTTCCCCAACTCCTTGTATTGAGCATTTACTTTACTTTACTTGATGTAATGGGTGACCTATGGTATTAGTTACCAGGGCCCACATATTGTCCAAGTTAGCATTTAGGGAGGGTGTTAGGATTATTAATCCTCCCTTATCCAATTTGTTCATATGTCTAAATCAGGAGTCATGTCTAAATCGGGAGTCCATCCAATCTATTTTTAGTCACTAGCACCATTTGGTCCACTTGGCCTGATTGGGGCACATGTATCAATTAATTAAGTGTGGGGAACACAAATTGAGGCCTACTACCACTAATTGCACTTGCATGCTTTAGTTTAGGAGACTCCTAGACCAATCCCTACAATTTAGGAGCCACTAGGAGTGCCGATACCAACCAAGGTTAGTTGAGTTGAGTTGGTGACTATTCAAGCTAACTTGGGAGTCAGTTACATTCAGTTCTAGTGCTCTACATTTAGTTAGCACTAGGTTTGCATGGCTGCATGCGGGAGAGGCACATTTCTCACCTACCACAGTCAATTAGCCTCAGTCAACACTAAATTAGACACTTGAGTTGTGTTTTAGAACTCTGATTAACTCTGATAATGATTTGGACAAGGTCGGTTAACTATTCAGTCCTCTGATAATGATTTAGATAGTGTATTAATTACCTACAGTCAAGTAGAGTCTAATCAATTCAAATTTCCTCATGTGGATTCGAATTGCATGTGGCTATTTAGCCATTGTATTACATTGTAATTGATCATCTAATTATTTTTTGATTAATGAAAGCATTCACAGTTGCAAGCCATTTTTGCACTGTTTCATTCTTCAATTGTTGAGTAAATTGTGTGATCTATCTTGTGAGTTATGTGTTTGTCCATAGATCTATGTGCTCAATTTAATATCTTTTTGTAGCATGGCCATGTGTCTCCTTTGGTGTTCCTTGGAACCTTGCAACCAACACTACATCTTGCATTATGTCTCGTCATGAGGCAATTACATACAGTAGACTTCGAATCATTGATCTATAAATATTTTGATCTTCCTCCTTTGCTTCATCTTCTTTTCTTAATTCCCATCTCATCGCCATTGGTGTACAAACTGGATTACAATCCTCCATATTGAATATTTTCAACATTTCTTTTACATAATTAGTCTAATAAATAAATACGTTATCGTTTAGTTGCGATATCTGGAATCCTAAAAAGTATGATAATTCTCCAAGAATGGACATTTCAAATTCCTTTTGTATTTTCTGTGGAAATTCCTTACTGATATTGTTATCAATTCTCCCAAATATAATGTCATTAACGTATACTTCAACCATAATCATCTCTCTATGCTCAATTTTTATGTACAAAATGATGCCTGTGTTTCTGTTTTTGAAACCTTGTTGTTGTAGGTACTTGTTCTAGCCTTGAGTACCAAGCTCAAGGTGCTTGTTTTAAACCATAAAAAGTATTTTTAAGTTTGAAGACATAACCATATTTTTTTAGTAAGAATCCTTCTGGTTCTTCAATATATACTTCTTCTTCCAGTTCTCCATTTAAGAAGGTTGATTTTACATCCATTTGATAAACTATGATATTTTTGGAATAGGTGTATGCCAGAAACTTTTTGATTGCTTCCATCTATGCCACTCGAACAACAGCTTCTTCAAAGTCTATTCCTTCAACTTGTGCATACCCCTTGCATACCAGTCTTTCTTTATTCCTAACAACTAATGCATCTTCGTTATTTCTAAACACCCATTTGGTGTCGATAACATTTTTATTTTGGGGCCTTGGAAAAAGCTGCCAGGTTTGATTTTTCTCAATCTGGTTTAATTCTTCTTTCATGGACTTAATTTAATGTTTTTCATAATTGTTTTCATCAAAACAATTTAATTCTACTTTGAACAATAGGGAGAAAGTCACTTCTTCAGCTACATCTCTTAGACATTTTCTTCTTGTTATTACACCATCATTTTTATCTCCTAAAAGTAAGTCCTTAGAATTATTATTTTCAACATACCTAGAAGGCCCCCTTGTACTAGGTATTCATTCGTCTTCTTAAGTTCTTTTGCTTCTTCAAGCACCCATGCATCATGCATGTCCTCTTGATGGTCTTCCATCTTTTCTTCTTTTTGTGTGTCATCTGGAAATTGTTCAAGCATTGGCTTATCATCACCATATTCAAATCTTTTGCGCATGAAAACTTCATCTACTTTTACGACTGGGATTTCTACCATTTTCTTCGGTCTTAGATTGTAACACTTATATGCATTGCTTATTGTGGCATATCCAAGAAATATTCCTTCATCTAATCTAGAGTCAATTTATCCTAAATTTTCATCATTTCTTTTGATGTATCATTTACTACTAAATACTTCAAAATTCTTAATTGTATTTAGACTACCTTTCCAAAGTTCATAAGGTGGCATGTTGTTATCTATCCTGAATTGTCCTTTGTTTACAATGTGAATATCTTGAGTCCATAATATTTCAAAAAAATTAGAGTCATTTAACATAGTTCTGGACATTTCTTGTATCGTTTTGTTCTTCCTTTCTGCTACTCCATTATGTTGTGGGGTCCTGGTCACTAAATAATGTCATATAATTCCATTTTTTCACATAAATCGTCAAATTCATTTGAGGTATGCTCACCTCCATTATCTGATCTTAGAATTTTGTTCTTCATATCAATATCATTCTCAACTACTTCCTTTAAAATTTTGAAACATTCAAATGTCTTAGACTTATTTTGTAGAAAGAAAACCCATGTCATCCTTGTGTAATAATCAATCAAGAGAAGAAAATAGACTTCTTTTGTAGGCTTAAAAATTTGGTTCTCATAGGTCCACAGAGATCTAAGAGCACTATTTCCATGGGTTTTGTTGTAGAGTATTATTCTGTCTTAAATCTTACTCTAGTATGCTTTCCATGTTGGCAATGTTTGCAAATGGAATTTAATGGCTTTGTGATCTTTGGGATATCTCTTACAACTTGCTTCCCATGCAACATTTTTTTTCTTCTTCCATGTCCAATATATACACATTACTGTGTTCTAGACGTTGTTGTTGCTAGTGTTCTTGTGTTCATGTTTCTTATTTTGTATTTTCTTGAGTCAAATGTGAGAGTGTTTCCTTGGTCGCACATTTGGCTTACGTTGAACAAGTTATTCTTCATATTTTAAACAAATTTGACATTCTTATCTTTGGCCTTCTTATTTTCAAGACTTACCATCCCTTTTCCAAGAATCTTCGCAAATCCATTATCTCCAAAGTAAACATTTCCTCCCTTATCTTCTTTAAACTTTAGAAAATTAGTCTTATCTCTTGTCATATGCTTGGAAAAACCACTATCGATATAGCCATTTCCCTATTCTACTTTGAGCATGTAAGGCCAGACTACATCCTTCTTGTAGGTTTTCCTCATTCTTCTTGAGTTCCATAGACTCTCTTTCCTTTAGATATTTTTTGGTTTTCAACTAGCAGCACAAATAGTGAAGGAATTTTGCAATCCTTAGATTCATGACTGTAATTTCTATATTTAGAGAAAGCAGTATTTAATTTTAGAATACCAAATGAAATTGAGTCTTTGTAGATATTTTCTAATATCATTTTAATATTCTCATGTCTACGACAGGTAGCATTATTGTTTTCCACACGCTCAACAATGTTTTGCTTTGACAAAAATTATAATAGAAGTAACAATTCCCTAAGAAAAGAGTTTGATACCTTGGTGAATGAGTTCTTCTAAACTGTGTAGTGTATGTTGTCACATGTGATAGTTTCTTATCCTTCCTTCCGAAACTCTGATCTCTCCTTGGTATGGATCCCCCGAGTATCTCAGCAAAGTTATTCACTCTTGATTCATGTATTGATTTTGACACCTGATAGTCAAATCAGGTCTTATTCGATTGTTGTTTTTCTATGATTCCCTATAGAGTTGTAGTTATATTTTTGAACTTGCATTGAAATCCCAATTGGACATTGGTCTTCTATAATCAACATATAAGGGACAAGACCTTAGCATCTAACTTTTCGCATTTTTCTTCCTTTTGTTTTAACTATCTGGTTATGTTTTCCTTCAAAATCCTCGATCTTTCTTCCACTTTAGATAATTGTTCCTTTAAAAACATATGTTTTATTCTTGACTTCTCTAAATCTTCCAAGGCACTGATTAGTTCTCCCTCAAGATCTACTTCAGCCAATTCTTCAACTTTAATATTTGAATCATATTCAGCCGCCATAAGCAACATTTCTCTAGAGGTTTCATTGTTGTCTTCTTCCTTCAACATCTGCACAATTTCGGTTTCTGTATTTTTTATTTCTTCTATTATTTTCCTCTATGTACAAATGATACTTCTTACTTATTGAATGGAAATATTATCCATGATGTCATATTTACAATCCTTTGATGTTGCACCCATATTTGCGCAAAGATCTTCCTTCCAAATGTTAAATTGTTACTGAAGACACCTACTCTGATACCAATTGTTAAAATTATTGTTTATACTGAGAGGGGGGTTGAATCAGTATAAAGTGCAAATTTAACAAATACGTTGTTCAAAATATTTTTCAGTCACAATTTCAATCAACCAAAAACATACTAGTGCACGAACATCTAAGAAGTGTGTGTGCTTACAAGAACCAACCTATACAAACTTATATCTAATTTGCAAGCATTGGCTTGTGGAAACATGCATTGACCTGAATGGGATACAAATTCAATTTTGTAACCACCAACTTACTGCTTTCAAGCACCAACAGGCACCAACATGACTGGGATACAATTTTGATTGTGCAACCACAAACTTACTATTTTCAAGCACCAACCTAACTATGAGCACCGACTCACTGGTTTAACTAGCATTTACTGGAAGGAAGTTTTAACTCCCTCTCCTTGCCCCATCCAATCGCCTCAAAATGAATTTATGTTGATTTTCTACGATCTATGCCCTTTCGGCCTGCAATGTTCAATATCTACAATTTTTTAATTCTTTGATCACCCTCTGTGATCCCTCTGATCTGCATCTTCTATTATGTCTACATCTTTTGAAATTTCCAATATATGTGTCTTATGCACCTTCCAATATATGTGTCTTTGCACCTTCCAATGATCTATGTCTTACGCACCTTCAAATATATGCATCTTATGCGCCTTCCAATATCTATGTCTTATGCACTTCAGCAATTCGAAATTGATCTGCATCTTCTGTGTCTTCTACAATTATTTTTAATCTTCTCTAATCTACAAAGTTGATATGTGTCCTCTGCACCTATTTGCATCTTTTGCATCTATTTGCAATATTCTCTAAAAAAACTTCACAATATACGTGAAAGCCTCTTTTGTAATAGAAATGTTATCCAACCTTTTGTGATCAGTGATGTCAACAGTGTTATGTTGCCTTTGTTGCTTTTGTTGCAAATCTCAATGCTAAGAACTCTCCTTATATGTGTAGTGTATGTTTATCTCCTTCAATACTTTATGTGCATTCGACTCCTTGTTGTATATATTTTTTATGGGTCAATGATCCATTGATCCCAAAAAAATACAAAGCTTGCACACTCAAAAACTCGTATCAAATTCATCTTCAATCTTGCTTTATCACAACCACTTTGTGTCTATTTATACTACTCTTTCTCAAAGAGTGTGTCCACATGTTGGGATTCCTTTGAATCGATGATGCCCATACCTCCTTACTTCTTAATTAAGCTAACCACTCCATTCTATCACTCGTCGGCGTCTATCTTCTCATATTTTAACATGTGGAATTTTGCATACTCCAGTCCAACACCTTGGTGGTATTTGCCCCTATTGATTTGTCCTTAAGTGGATGCTTATGTGTATGCGCCACATTTCTTAGTGGGATTTGCACACTTTGGAATTACTTCATGTGTGATATTGTGCCCAATAACATCACTTGTGAGTATTGAAATTACTTCATGTGTGATCTTGTGCCCCTTGAAGTATCATCACTTGTGAGTATTGCACACTTGCCCTGGATTTACATACTTCTTCAATTGCATCTTATTCCCACACATTTTGTGCACTTCCTAAACTTTGTTCATCCAACTCTTTTTACTTTTATCTTGAAGAACCATGATTGGGTGAACTTAGGATTTGCATATATACCTTAGGTACCTCTTCGTGCTAAATGTACTTCTTATGTGTTTCTTCAAACTAGAATTCATATACTTCTTCAAACAATAATTCATATATAGGCTTTCATCATATATTTCTTCAAACTAGAACAAAACTTCATATTATATTTGCTAACTTCTTTAATCCTATTTATGTGAAAGTCAACATGCATCTCCTTAACATATCTGTTAATCTTATTTTCCTTATGCATCTTTCTTGTTCAATGTTCATGCATCCTTCTTGTTCCTTTGACATCCATCCAATGTTCTTTCTTTCATGTGTCCTCTTTTCAACATTTGACATCAATGACAATACCAAGGTTCAACACAACGATAGTTAAAATAAGTGATAATAGTTTCCTTCATTATGCTACCTTCCACTAGAAAACTGAGAGGTGTCTACGTGGTATTTAGGTTTCATCCCATCACATCATCGGTTGTTATTTCTGTGTTGTATTGACGAAGTTTGTATCAACTGCTTTCTACATTTAAAGAGTTGCAAAGACACACAACATGCACAAATAAAACTTGCATCCTTTCATTACCCAATTGTAGCAAATTGGATTACATTTAGCCAGCTCCTTTGTACCAAGCCTTTTCTGAAGAAAAACATCTAGGTTGCAACATGAACGTCTACTAAAGTTTTGAACTTAATACTCAATTACAATATTTAAGCATCATCATACTCGGTACTTTGCAGATACTTTTGAATAGTTTCAGCGACAATCAAATAAGTTCAAACAAATCCATCTACGGTGCATGGAGTTATTTGTTCCATGATAAATCCTTTGTATGTTATATGTGCAAAAGGAAGCAGAGCCCATGTAAACTAGAAAGTCTTCGTTATTGATTGGTACGTGGCAATATATTAGGTATCATATTTGCAAAATTTTAATGATAGACTCATTTTATCCTTAGTTTGAACTCACGTAACATTTTTATGAGGAATCTTAAGACGATATCAAACCATTTGGTGACAACCTTCATCATTTTATTTGATTTTAATATATAAGATATATTTTTAATAAACACAAATATATATTATTTTAAGCATTATTGTATTGTTAGATTGAAGGGCCATCCATAGTGAAAAAAGAGGTTAAAAGAAAATGGCATATATTTATTTAACATTGATATGTAATACAAAGTAAAAATCAGAACTTTTAATATATAAGAATAAAATAGTATATGTATAATTTTTATATAAATCAATATACTTTAAACTATAACAATATCTAAAAGGTATTAATTATTAATTAAAATGAAATGAATTATTGAATAATAATAAATAATAGGATGTGATAAAGAGATAATCAAACCTATTTTTTTAAGATGAAATTAAATTCATTAACATCGATGACATATGGATTATTGCATGGACTTATGTATATGTATTGTTACCATTTAGGGTTAAAAGACCATTATTGGTGGGCTATGATAGCTTTACTTGTTTTGAGGGAAAATTATATTTACATTGAAATTGTAGATGCCTTCAAAACGTTAGACAATGACGAGGCAAAGAGTGTGAGTTATGCACACAATTCTCATGCTAATATTTTTTCTTAATGCCTAACACCCACCCATTTCATTCGCAACATATTGGCTACCAAATGAACTTATTTCAATATGTTATCTCCAGTTAGGGTTAAAAAGCCATTACATAGGGGCTATAGTTAGCTTTGACTTGCTCTAGGGAAGAACTTTAGTTGCATGGAAATGATAGACATCTGAAAGAGGTTTGACAAAGATGGGGCTAAGAGCATGAGTCCTGTACATAACTCTTATCTAGATCCACTATCTTAGTAATTGATACCACTAGAACTATTTGGACTCTCTGTCCACTAAGTGTGTTTCTCGACAACTATAAATACCCCACCAAATTAAAAGAACAAAGTTTGTCTCGGTCAATTGAACCATCTACCAAAGGCATATTGTTGATAGGTAAGCCATAGTTTAGAGGTCCAACTTCAATTGGCTCCCTCAAGGATACTACTCCCTATTGTGGTGGGTTGTTGAGTGGCCCTCCATCTGAATAATTTAGGGAATTCAAGGGGATCCCATGAGATTTTCCTTAGAAAAGAAGGAGATCATCAAACTAATTGACCAAGTGTGATTGAAGATATCATTCTTATCTAAGATAGACAAATAAGATGAGGTAAGAAAGACATTATCAAATCAGTGGGCCAGCGACAACAAAATATCTTGTCCTTTGTCCCTTATGGTATTCTTAGACTTGGATCAAGAAAATATCTTTTGTGCTTCAATTAACAATTCCAAGAAACAAAACATTCACTGGGATGCTTATTGAAAATATTGAAGACTTCATATTATGTGTTCTTGTTAATCTAGCATCAATTTATAGAAGCTCTATTTGGATCTTCTTGTTTTGATCATTGTAACTGCCTTTGATAGGAATATTCTACGATAGCAATAGGATAGCAAAGCAATAAAATAAAACAAAAAAAGAAGTAAAACACATAAGAGAATATTACAAGAGAGACACCCACATGCGTGGTTCACTCAATATGGTCTGCAGCCATAGAGAAACAACCGGTCCTATTTTTATTATGTCCAACAAAATGAAGAGATAAAACTTGCAACACATGCGGTTCAACCTCATCTTCAATCTCTCAAAAGTCTCTCTCAAACTCCACTCAACCTTAAATAATTCCTTCTCTAAAAGATGGTTACCTTCTAGGGAAAAATACACAAACATAATCTCTACCATTATATATGTAACCTACTGATGAACGATCCATATTGATTGACTACATTTACATGGAAATCGTATATGCCTTCGAAACGTTGGATAATGATGGGGGTAAGAGTGTGAGTTATGTACATAATTCTCATGCAAATCTATTATCTCAGTGTCTAACACCCACCCATTTATTAGGGACATGTTGGCTACCAAATGAACTTATTTCAATATGTTATCTTCATTTAGGGTTAAAAGGCCATTACATAGGGACTATGGTTAGATTTGACTTGCTCTAGGGAAGAAATTTAGTTACATGGAAATCATAGACATCTCAAAGAGATTTGACAAGGATGGGGTCACGAGCATGAGTAATGTACACAACTCTTTTCCAGATCCACTATCTTAGTAATTGATACCAATAGAACTATTTGGACTCCCTGTCCACTGAGTGTGTTTCTCCACAGAAGTAAACACCCCACCAAATTAAAAGAAAAACGGTTTCCTCGGTCAATTGAACCATCTACCAAAGGAATATTGTTTAGAGGTAGGCCATAGTTCCTAGGTTGAACTTCAATTGGCTCCCTTGAGGATACTACTCCCTATTGTGGTGGGTTGTTAAGCGGTCCTCTATATGGATATTTTAGGAATACAAGGGGATCCCATGAGGTTTTCCTTAGAAAAGAAGGATATTTTCAAACTAATGGACCAAGTGTGATTGAAGATCTCATTCTTAGTTGAGATAGACACATAAGATGAGGTAAGAAAGACATTATAAAATCATTGGGCTAGTGGAAACCAAAGATCTTATCCTTGGTCCCTTATGGTATCCATAGACTTGGATCAGGAAACTAACTTTTGTGTTTCAATTAACAATTCCAAGAAACGACACATTCTCTCGGATGCTTGTTGAAAAAATTGAAGACTTCATATTATGTGTTCTTGTTAATCAAGCAACAATTTATAGAAGCTCGTATTAGGATCTGCTTGTTTTGGTCATTGTAACTACCTTTGCTAAGACGATTCTATGTTAGAAATATGATAGCAAAGCAACAAAATAAAATAAATCCAGAAATAAAACATATAAAATCATAGTACAAGAGAGACACCAATATATGTGGTTCACTCGATATGGGATACATACACTAAGAAATAGCCAGTACTTCATTTTATTCTGTCCAACAAAATTAAAAGATACAACCTGCAACACATTCATTGCAACCTCCTCTTCAATCTCTCACAATCTCTCTCAAATTCCAACATATCCTTCATATAATTCCCTCTCTAAAATAAGGTTACCTTAAGGTTACCTTATAGGGAAAAAATACACAAACATGATCTCTACCATAAGATATGTAACCTAATGATGAAGGATCAATACTAACTATGAAATTACAATATTTTACAAGAATTTTTTTCCTTAAAATGTCTTTTAACGATGATGCTTTTTTACAAGGATACGATTTCTATATGTTTACCTTATCTATTCTGATCAATCTTGTAAAGCACATTTAGGAGCAGGTTTTCAAATAATTAAAGCATTTATATTTTTTTAAATTGCTTGAATTCTTGGAAAATGTTGACAGGTAGATTAATTATATTTGTTAATCAAAGGTGGAAGAGTACTTTGTTTCTTTGTCTATAGAAACCTAATGAATGTTTGGGTTTGCTACAAAAATGAATGATCACTATAAAGAAATTCATTTCAAGAATAAAATAATTCATGATGGATGGGTCAGTGATGAATATTTTCATGTATCCATATGCATCGTCCATTATGTTTTGTGGATTATTTTGTGATTATGCTTTGTGGAATATTTTGTTTTTCTCTATAATGTAATTTATGTAAGTGTATTACCACCATTTAAAATTAAAATACGATTTCATAGGGGTTATGTAGGTTTTATCCTATTTAGTGGCCATGTAGCTTGGAACTTGATAGAGAAAAGAAGCTTATCGTCTTAAAGGGTGACTAGAAGGTCTAGAAGGTAGTGTGCCCATTGTGAAGAGGACTTTAGTAAAAGGATATCATTTAGGGAAGGGAGACAACCTTTTCACATGAAAATGGAACCCATTCAGAAACTTAACTAACTAAGATGATGGCCATCAACCAAACTCTTTACTTCTAGCTCTTCAACAAATGCGCTATATTGTTTTTTATTCGCACTTGGGATGGCCATCAACCAAACTCTTTACTTCTAACTCTTCAACAAATGCGCTATATTGTTTTTTATTCACAATTGGGATCACTATTCCACATTTATCATATGTAGGAATAAGTTTCAATTTATATATATAAATCTTGAAATTTGTATTTGTGGGTTATCATGGTTGGTTTAGACGACACTTGACATATCATGGCTCATACACATAGTTTTGACTATGGTAGATTTCAATGCATAGTTGCCTTCAACAAAAACCCATTATTTTTTAGAATATTTATACAAGCAAACCTTCAATTCGACTTTTATACAATGACTTTTATACCATAACTTCGATAAACCTAAAGATTTAGTTTGACCTAAGAGAGCATCAAAAAATAGGTCTAAAACTCGGAATAACCTTAAAATGTACAATTTTTTTTGCTAAAATCTTTAGAATAACCTTAAATTGTACCTTTCGTGCACTTTCTTTACTTTCTTTTAACACTTTCTTTGGGGCTTTTTTCCCATGAACCCAATTTGATTTTAGTTTCCTTATTTCAACCATTTCACCTTATGACAAAAACCGTATTTGGAATTTTATTTCTGATATTTGGAAGAAAAAGTTTAGTTCATGATATTTGGAAGAAAAAGTTTAGTTCGTGCACTTAAGTGCACTTTCTTTACTTTCTTTGAAGATATTTGGAAGAAAAAGTTTAGTTCGTGCACTTTCTTTACTTTCTTTGAACACTTTCTTTGGGGCTTTTTCCCACCCATAAGCCCAATTTGATTTTAGTTTCCTTATTTCAACCATTTCACCATATGACAAAAACCATTTCACCATATGACAAAAACCGACTTATTATTGCACCCTTTTGGGGCAATTGCTAGTTGATGATTTATATTCTAACACCCTTTTGGGGCAATGGCTAGTTGATGATTTCTATTCTAACAAAAACCAGCTTATTATTGCACCTTTTTGGGGCAATTGCTAATTGATGATTTCTAGGATTACCGACTTATTATTGCACCCTTTTGGGACAATTGCTAGTTGATGATTTCTATTCTAGGATTAGCATTTTCTATTGCACCATTAGTTGATGATTTCTATTTCTATTCTAGGATTAGCATTTTCTATTGCACCATCTATTCTAGGATTAGCATTTTCTATTGCACCATTAGTTGATGATTTCTAGGATTACCGACTTATTATTGAACCATTAGTTGACTTATTGCACCATTAGTTGACTTAGTTGATGATTTCTATTTCTATTCTAGGATTAGCATTTTCTATTGCACCATCTATTCTAGGATTAGCATTTTCTATTGCACCATTAGTTGATGATTTCTAGGCACCATTAGTTGATGATTTCTAGGATTACCGGCTTAGTATTGCACCATTAGTTGACTTATTATTGCACCTTTTGGGGCATGACTTATTATTGCACCCTTTTGGGGCAATTGCTAGTTGATGATTTCTATTCTATTGACTTATTATTGCATCTTTTGGGGCAATTGCTAGTTGATGATTTCTATTCTATTGACTTATTATTGCACTCTTTTGGGGCAATTGCTAGTTGATGATTTCTATTCTATTGACTTATTATTGCACCTTTTGGGGCAATTGCTAGTTGATGATTTCTATTCTATTATTGCACCTTTTGGCAATTGCTAGTTGATGATTTCTATTGGGGCAATTGCTAGTTGATGATTTCTATTCTATTATTGCACCTTTTGGCAATTGCTAGTTGATTGGCAATTGCTAGTTGATGATTTCTATTCTATTATTGCACCTTTTGGGGCAATTGCTATCTAGGATTAGCATTAGTTGATGATTTCTATTGCACACCATTAGTTGATGATTTCTAGGCACCATTAGTTGATGATTTATAGGATTACCGACTTATTATTGCGCCATTAATTGACTTATTATTGCACCATTAGTTGATGATTTTATTGCACCCTTTGGGGAGCAATTGCTAGTTGATGATTTCTAGGATTCCCATTAGTTGATGATTTATCATGGGTTCGATACCACCTAGGAGGTGTACGTACACATACTGCAATTATGAAAATAAATTGCATGTAAATGAGAAAAAATAATTTTTTGATAATTTCTAGGATTCCCATCAGAGATCATGGGTTCCATACCGCCTAGTAGCGCTACATACTGCATTTATGAAAATAAATCAAATGAAAATGAGAAAAAGAAGAGATAATGGAGAATAAATCAAATGCAAATGAGAAAAAGAAGAAATAATGGAGAAGTTCGTGTTCTAAATTAATCGAAACCATTATCAGGATTCAGGTATTAAAGTTAACAATTGTCAGGGCTGGTCACCCGCGCCACCAGGGAACGAATCCAACATCCGCCACTATAACCCCCGGCTTGACGCAGGCGCCCACAAAATTCATTTATAAAGCATTTTATGGAGCAAGTCCAGAGAAATAAGTAGCTATTACATTTTTTAACAAACAAACTAGAAAGAAGCAACTGTAGCTGCTCGTAATTAGTCAGTCAACCAGATGCACAAAAATAGGATTCTGAAATTGCAGCAGCGGTTCATAATTAGTCAACCTGATACAGAAAAATAGGATTCTGAAATCGCAGCATTTGCATTAAAATAGGATTCTGAAAGTGCAGCATTTGCATTTACCTGCCAGATGAACTTGAACTTATTCAATGATTAGTTAATGGTTCTCCCTATCTCGACGATAGAGATAAATGACGCCGGCTGTCCATTGTTAGACTTTCGCCGTTCAGGAATAGTAACAGTCTCGTCGCCGTCACGAATTTTGACAGCAAGCCTCCCCTCCTCATCAAATTGGATCATGGCCTTCGCTGCCTCCAGCCATGGTATGCCGAGCAGCAGAGTATACGAGTTCTTGGGATCCCGCATTCTGAGAACATGGAATGTGGCCAAGATTCGAACCCGGCCAACGTCAACGGGAACGCCCTCGATCACACCTTCTGGGACGCTCTCGCCATCGCCAGGAAAGCGCAGAGAGTGAGTACTCGGCCTGGTGGGTTTAAGACCCAGAGACTCCATTACATGATAAGGCATTATATTCACTTGGGCAGCACAACCCATGATAGCATCGCAAACTATATTGCCCGCTATAACGACGTCCACAGTCATAGCCATCTCTAGAGGGAAAAACACAACAGAAACCAGAAAAATCGTTGACAAACTGCAACTGCTAAACCCTAAACCCTAAAATTGTTGACAAACTGCAACAGCTAAGCTATGAAACCCTAAAACCCTAAGATAATTACAATATCTCACACCCAAAACCCATTGTTAAGTAGCACCCGCGCTTTCTTACACGGGAGACGGAATCCGGCCATTTGTCTAAACGTAAAGAGTAATTACGCTATGTGGAAGGAAAACATGTCGACAAGTGTGTGAATAAGGTGATATGCATAATGCATGGGCTTTAATTGCACCCTTGATCTAAAATTAGGTCTATTGATATTTCCAAACCAAAATTGAGGTTACCATAAAATTAAATAGAATATCAAAATCGATGTCCCTAGGGGAGTAGATAATGGAAGCCCTTAGTGGTACTCGTTGGTCTTAGAGAATGGAAGCCCTTAGCGGTAGTCGTTGGTCTAAAAAGATATAAGATATATTATAGATGTGAATGAAGATAGATGAAGAGGTTTTAATGACATGTGTTTCATTTTTAGTAGGTTATAGGTTTAACTTCGAATGGGGTAAGGTATGTATATCTTTATAAACTTGCAACTATAGATGTATATAATAAAATGTATTATCCAAAATGTAAGTAGTTGATTTTTTTTTACGGAAACGAGTAGTTTATATTAAAAAGAGGCTGACAATGTCAACAAATACATAGTTTGGAGGGAGGATAGCCTCATCAGGAGAGAGATTAAGCCAATTTGCTCTTGATGTGAGAATTGTTCTAAGAGACGAGCTAGAATAGCAAAGTGAATCACAACTTCTTTGAAAAGAGTTATGGCTCTCCTATCAATTTGAGTTGGAGAGCAAGCTTTGTTTTGGAAAATTACATTATTTCTTGCAAGCCAGATTTTTCAACATATAAATTTTGGAAGAGTCAACCAACCCCATTTTAAAAGATGATATATGCAAATACAATGTCAACAAATACATATTAAAAAGAGGCTGACAATGTCAGCAAATACATAGTTCCTCTCTATTAGATTCATATATGCAGAGTTTTTTAGCTGTTAACGACAAAAGTCTAACAACTAGCATTGCAACCTTAACTAAGATATACATCTTCCAAAACATATTACAAAACTTATTCAAAATTTAACAAAAACAAGTACTCGAGCCATATCTAGAAGTACCCAGGATTCTGAGTTGTATGGTTTTCTTCAATTCCTTCCCAAGGCTAAGGATGTCCTACATGTAGGAAGGGTTGCATGAACTCCTAAATTCTTCAAATTGTTGTTCCTATTGCATCCATTCATGCCTATAATTCTTCCATTTTTTGCTTCAGGGCTACCAATTACGCCTCATGTTTGTGCTCCTTAAATCAATCCTTGTTCTTTCGATGATGTGGTGAGTGTCGTGGAGATGAATGGGGCTCCATCGGTAACATTGGATTATGGCTAACAGATGTGTTCCGGCATTTACCCTGTATCACTTAGTTTCAAGGTGCCCTTGGCTAACCTAGTTGCTTCATTAGCTTTTCTATCTGCTCGCAAGTTATTACCTATAAGGGTGTGATAGATCCTTGTTTGAAGGCCTAAGAGAAGACTCTGAATTTTGTAGATTTTTTCTTTTAATTCTAACATTGGAGATGCTCTGCTGCTGAATTAAAATATGGATTAGAAATCGTGAGTCTCCCAAAATATAGGGGCTTCGCTGGCGAACCAATACCATATCATATTCGTTCATATTGGGGGTTTATTAATTATAAAAAACGAAACATTACATTGGGGCCATATTAAGGATCGAGGGGGTTATTATATGTGCTAAAAAAAACATACAATATTCAAGGGGTTTTATTATCAAAAGGAGCAGAGAAGTGATGTGAAAAACAAGAGTGGGGGAGCATTGGGGTTTTGACAGAGCTCGACAGTAGTTGCAAAGGGGATGGGTGGGAATGGGGTGGGGATGGGGAGCTTGGGGTTTTGAGTCGCTAGCGACATCTAGTTACAGAGGGTCATATCTAAATCCAGAATCCATCAGTTGCGCTGGAAAGATTGAACCAACCCTTACCCTTTCTCTCTTTCTGTTGATCCAACACCAGCAGCAAATCCAGTGAAGGAAAGCCCAAGGAGTTAAGGTAGGACAACTCGCTTGGTGGATACTAAGAGCATTAATTTGTATTACCTTTATTTAGCCTATTGGATTCATGGAAGTGTCATAGAAAGAAAGTGAGGAACAACCTGTATTGGAAGGAAGGAGAGAATCTACACTACTTCCTTAGTGAAAGTCTTTGTTTCCCATACACGGTAAAGCAACAAAGTGAATGGTCATTGAACCAAAGTATAGTTACTACATTTGTTGGTATGTGACTGAGTGATCTTCTTATTCCATGTAATAAGTGGGAACTTGGGTGGAACTGTGTCGTTTCCGACAATTGACTCATCGACATATAGTTAAGATCCTCCATTTACAGGTCTATATGATGCAGTTATAAAGCTGGAATTTCTCTTGGATGAAGCAAAGAAAGAAGGGTGAGTGGTGGAAAAAGTATCTGTAACAAACACTAAGGTCGCATAATAGCCATCATCCCATCTCACAATATCAAAGTCATAGGTTCAAATCCTAGCCGCGGAGGCGAGTGCAGGTGATCTTATTTTTACCCAAAAGAACCATCGAGAGAAAATGCAAGGGAAAGGGTGGGAAGAGCATCACCCGCAGAGACAAAGGCAGTTGATTGAGTGAAAGCAATAGTAAAAAAGCCCGTTGATAACCCCTCAAAATAATTAATAGCAAAGGAATCTGGCTCATTCGTCGGGTGTGTTTAAGGGTTTAGATTATGTGTCCTACAGTCATTGAATTCCAATGTCACAATATTCTTATCATATGCATTTTATAGTTTGGAAACATGCCTTTCGTTTTATCTAATAATTCTATACTTGTAAGTCAACATCATCCATATCGTATATCACAACAGACTGAAGTTATTTCATCACTTTCATTTTTGTAGACATTAGACTTGGAGGAACCTCTGTCCCAGCTGAAAGTTATCCATGGTGTTGGAATGAAAGGAAAGGTAACCTTGTTTATCATTAGTTGTTTCCACTCTTCATATGCAAAGAACAAAAAACATAACTATCCATCTAGGATTACATTCAAAGTATGTTTATCTTGCTTTACAATAGACTCATGTGGTTGTTAGTTTAGGGATTTCAACGATTTTCTATTCCGATTGTAAAAGCATCTAGATAAAAATTATAGTGTATAGCGATATATAATATCAAGATGTTATCTATATGAAGAGATGAAAGCCCCTTTTTGCTTCATAGTGAGTTAGTACATCATTCTTTATGTTTGGAAGGTACACGCTTGTCATAGTGATCTGAAATATTGACTACCTAGATATATCAAGAGATGTTTCTTATATATGGAACCTTCTTCATGTCTCTAGTAACTTCACTAAAGAATTGTTATACATATCGAGTTATCCTAATGTACTTTGGCTATAATTTTTCAAGCCTCATGCAACTTCACCATAACTAGTTCAAACCTTATGCAAATTCACCATTGCATCATCATGCCTTTAAAAAAAACCTTAACCAAAAACTTTGCAAGATAATGAATACCTTTTACATTTCCAAAATACTCCTTCAAATTTGCAAAAAACTCTACCCCAAATCAATGCTTCAAGTAGTTTGTTAATTATGTTCCACAAATCAGTTTTCAACAGTTCTTAAGTAGTGCCAACTGAGTTATAAAACAAGATTGAAGTTTGTCCTTAATAAGGTCCCCAACTGCCTTAAAAAGTGTGCTAACATTTCTCTTGACCTTAGTGCCAAGATTATGAATTACTGCATGAAGCTATGCATCAATCCTTTTAAATTTTCAATATCCATAGGTTGAATATCTCTTCTATAAAATGATCACACAACAACTCTAATTATGTCGTTGAAATGCATGCCTCAAGGTTGTCCTTTAATTAGTCCATAAGGGTGTTTTCAAGGCTCTCCTTCATATTTGTCCATTAATCCTAGTACACAAGTATATATGCATTTGTACATTAGGTTAAGAAATGCTTCCCCATAATCACTTCTTAGTGTACTTAGTTTGATCTTAGGTTTCTTTCAATCACAAGCATTGGTTGTCATTGAAACCAGTTTGTTGGAAACTTGGAAGTGAAGACTAGCATTATCGGCTTCTCCACTTTAATGAATGCTTCTTGACACTTCAAAATATGTAGACATGCAGTTCCTTTTTCACATTGCTTTTGTTTTCCTAGTTCATTTTTCTATTATATTTAAGGCACAAAAATAAGGACATAAGTCCATACAAGTAACATACAAGGAAACCACACATGGAGCAAAACTATCCATAGTATAGTCCATAGTATTTTTGTATCTACTTCTATTAAAAAAAAAAAATTTGAAGCAAATGAAAACAAAACATATGTATCTTTGATTTGTGGATGATGTGTTGTGTAGTGAGTTGGAGCTTTGTTATTTAGATGGAGTAAAATATTTGGTTTGGACATAGTTTCTATGTTTTTCATCTCTTGTTTTGATCACCTTTTGATCTTATGCAAGTACGTTGAAGTTGACTCTTCAGTTTGGGGAGGGCTATTTGAATAAGCCACTAACAATACATTTTGTTTCAAGGTGTTTCATCCCAATAGTAACATTTCATCCTTCTTAGAGATTTGAATTGAAGGTGCATACCTTGCTTTCTAGCTCTTTGTTTTATTAATGAACTAATATACATGTGTAAATTTGAATTTTTTTTTCATTTATTTATCGATGCACTCACCTCATTTCATAGCCATATTATATCCATTTTTTTTTTAAAAATTGTTATAATTTTATTCATTTCTTAACATGTCCTTAACCAACTAAAAGGTACACATGGATGGAAATGCAAATGGATCCAATTGATGTTGTGGACATCACATTTTTTATTGGTGAAGAGACGTGTGCCCTTGGCACAGTCCAGTGTCAAAAAGGTTGTACATATATCCATTGTGAAATTGTGGATGATGAAATCATTGATTATCCTTTTGATTTTATTGGGCCAATTGGAATTCCTTTAAATACATAGCAAGAGCAAAATAGGAAACCTACAATAACGAATGTAAGCATTAAGAGGAAAGTAGGCATGTTGGTTGTCGAAACATTGCAATCACAGGTAATGGAAGGAATGCCAATATTTGAAAACATTTAAGGGAATGTGGAGGAACCTATGCATAAACAACCAAGAGTTGATCATGTGTCCGAGTCAGTGGAACAAGTTGTAGCAGTTGATCCTAATGTATTGGCATCTTGGGAACATAAAGTGAATAGTTTAATGGAAAATTTTGTCAAGGAGAAGCTAACACTCAAGGTATATTCAGAAAAGGGAAAACCTAATACAAAGATCCATTGTGAAATTTGTGGCATTTATTATGAAACGAGGGAAGTATCCTTGGCAGCGCAAACAGTTCGTAACTTCAAAAACAATCACATGAAAACATGGTCCTATCAACGTCACATTTCAATGTTGGGAATTTATGAAATTCCTTCATGTAACAGAGAAAAGTAGACAACAATGGCTAGAGATCAACTTGAGATTAATCAAGCAATCAAACTTCTATATGATTTCAACCAAACACGAAAGCCTAATTTGTTAAAGGTGGTGGAAGCAACACTTGCAAACTATGAGGACAAGAAAAAAGTAAGAGTGGAATGTACATGATGTAATAGATGGTTCTCTTTGGTGCAGACAAGTGGTAATATTGTCAGTTCTCTAAATGAACACATGAAATCAAAGAAGCACACTACTACTCAAGATGAGGCTTAACATGATACAATTGTGTTGAGGAGTGGAATAGTTGGGAGACCGAAGAAGCCTACCAATGAGAAGTCCCAACAAAGTTTGACTAAGTTCTTGATCTCATCACTACCTGTTACGGAGAGAAATTCCTATGGCTTGGGGTACCACAACAGACAGCTTGACTCCAGAAAGCAATCTCTTCCAATATGCAATAGAAATAAAATGTCTAACACTAAAGGATCGAACCTCGTACCTTATTCCGGACGATTGAAGTAGATCATCGTTGAGCTTTCCAACTCCAGCTTGAATTGATAAGATACTTCTCAACAACAAGTAAACAATACAAGCATTCTATATATCATGGTGTTAGATCTATTCTAGCATATATAACATCAATAATGTAAAGGCATTTGACATATTCCAATGGATACAATATTCATTCAAATACACATTATTGGACAAGAAAAGATAGTTCTTATTAACATAAATCAGAGATTACAAGATAGAGACAACCTTTGACGGCACGTCTGCGAACCGGAGAAACTGAATCCACCACTTGGGCCTCCACCACTTCAATCCTCCATCACTTAGATAGCAAGCTCACTAGCAAAAGGCAAGCTTGGGAAGAGCACATAAAGAGCTCCAAGGGACAAAGGGATGCAGACTCAAGTATAAGTTCCGGCAACAATGGACTATAGTTTCGATGCTCTCAATTCTCTCTTATGCCTTCAATGTACCAAGGGGTTCCTTATATAGCTTTTCATATGGGTAATGAAGGGTCGAATCCGAGTGATCTCAAAGAATATGGAAGGCCAGGAGACATATGAGTCGGATCCAAGTCAAGGAATGCTCCAAAAGGATTTGGATTATGCACACATCCTCATATACACGGTTATAGGGGTCAAACCCGCATATGTACGCGGTTATCAGGGTAAAAGCTGCGTATAGCATTTTTCTTATGTTTATAGGGATGATCATGGAAACATCAAAGGATAAAAAGTGGTCCATGGGGTCTAATGAGTCTGCAGTGGGACAGGGGAAGGCCATACAATGTGTGATTCACCTGGAGTGGTGAAATCCGCTATAACAGATGCCCCCTAATGTATGAGGTCAGAGGGGTTATGCGATGGCCGAAATACATTATAAGTCCATCCCAGAAGTGGAGTGATGAAGAGTCCCAAATGGAAGACCAGCCACCCAATCAGCATAGTACAATAATACAACTCTTCATACAACTGCAAATACATATAGCAGTCCCGGATACATAAGAGTACAATGGCCATGAATAGGCATGATACATGATGTCACATATGTGGTCATCGCCACGTACAATATACATAGATCAGAATCTCCATGATGAAAATATACAAAGGACCATGATCTCCAAACATGGCTGAAGATATATAACAGATCAAGATCTCCATAGTGGCTAGAAATGTCTGACATACACTGGAATCAAGTCACGAGAGCTGAAATCTCATGAACACTGGCACGATCAAGGAGGTAGCATATAAGAAATGCTGCCAATATGGAAGGTCTTCTACACAAACGGCTACGAGTACATGTCCTACTATGTGAATAGAGTTGTCGAGGTCGAACATAGTAGTCCATCGTCTGATTACAAGTCATTGATGTATACCATTAACAGACGCGAGATTACCCACCGATAATGAAAATGGGAATCAAGGTACAAGAGTGCAAACTAACAAGTGTGAATAGATGTGTTGAGGTCGAACACTTGAGAGAGTCCATCGATCAGGGGACATTGATGTATTCCCATAAAACTATCGATGGCGAGAGAACCTGCCACTGATGACTGCAAGTCTCAAGGAACTCAAAATGACTCTAGATTCCAATCCCAGAATAAATGATCTGAAGTCGATGGGATGAAATCCGTTGGAAGGAGGGCATTAAGGCATCCCCCATCATCCAACATGAGGTACTCAGCAAAGCTGTATAATGTGGAAGGACTCGATCATAAGGTGGACGAACCAGTAACTGTACCGGGAATGGCCGACATGCAAAGTCAAGAGAACTGAGGAATGGCCGACTCAGGTTTCAACTTCCTTCGAACAAGAGCATAACGGTGTATGGTGATTGAATAAAGGCAGCATAGACTCGATATACAAACTGGGACATCTCTGTGACACAGGAGGCATCAACAGAGGCTCCATAGGGACTGGAAGCTTAACCAATCGGTGGAGATAAACTCAGTATAGCTCCTAAGTCAAACTATAACCCAACCAATGGATGTGATATATAGTGCTCTGTTCGAAGGCGACACGACTCGACAACTGCCAAAGATAATATCTTTCCTTGTCCGGCTTTTAGGTTTTTTGATTTTTTTTTTGGACTTTTTCAGTTATTTGAAAAGCTTGAAAAAAGAATAAACTAGCTTTATAGTTACAAACTAGGAGGAGACGAGTGTCATAAAGGCAAACAAACTAGTTCCAAGCAGTGGAACATACCTATGCTCAATGCAAGGATACATGTGTAGGATGTCGACACTCGGGGGAAAATCCCCTCCCGGTAAAAGGGAAACAAGTTGCGAAGGATATAAAAAAAATGGCTCTGCATGGCTAGACATGAGACAAGATTGGGCTATATGGATGAAACGCAATGTCAGGGAAGCGGGCATAAGGCTCAATAAGGCAGGCAAAGCTCATGATAATGCATTCACAACTTGATATAAGGGGAGTCCCGGGGGAATGGCCAGCATAAATTTCAAGAGGAGTATGAAGCTCTTGCTCAAGGACATGGCGGGACTAAAAGGGACTCCCAGACCTAAGAGAGGACTCACAGCATGGGTACCAAATGCAAAAGGGAGGTAACTAGGACACCCATGTAAAGGAAAGCTCTACCATTCACATAGTACCACTTCTAACAACAGCATGAAGGTTCCGTGATACCATGGAATGGGTTCGTACCTAAGGTTAAGATGGAATGGTCATAAGGCAATGCATAAGTGCAAGTGGATGTGATATCCTAACCTATATGCCAGTTCAGACATAATACCTGTGATAGGCACGAACGGGTTGAAACCTCGGAGAGAGTGTACAAAAACTGGATCCTACATGACAACCATATTAGACCAAAACAACCCAAAATAGTCAATAAAGAATCTACACTATAGGATATAGGGAGGAATGATCATGACAACAGCACCCAAAGGAAACAACGTGGTGAACGATGGGACATAAAAAGGAAAGTAAGGTGTAGAACCAACGTTCACGCATCCACTACCACCCCCATGAGGGTGACCACTGGTGTAAAGACCGAGCAAAAGAAATAAAAAATCCTCCACAAATGGAGTAGAGGATGGAATATGACTATTCCCAAATCTATGAGCATGGTAAAGGGCTGTGATGCCCCCAAGTCTGACACCAGAGTCCGTACTAGAACCAAGACAGGTGATAGGATACCAGGCATGCCGAAAATAAAAGGACCCAAAATCGAGAGAGCATAAATATACTCAAGTAACCACGATCCCAAAGGCCAACTAGCGCACAAAGAGCACACTCCTAAGAAAATATACAGCCAAAATACAAGCAAACCAAGGGGAGGATATGTGAGCTCCCGAATGCAGTAGGTATGTCTCGCCTAGGAGAGGCTCGAAACTCCCATACACTACAAGCGGAGGTACGTAACCAATTATAGTGGCCCTCAGCTTCAATGCATAAAGCGATTGTGATGTCCGACCTCTACCTGGCCGGGACACCCGCAGAATAACCCCTGCAGAGTACCCCCTTGATATCCTAGGTAAGGCCACTAAGGTCACCTCAATATAATCAATGCTCAGGTAGACAGTCGCAGGCGGGATTGACCGTATGGGCAGGGTAGCAAAGCCCGAAACTCTCGAAAGAGCCCCCAGATACGAATACAATCCTGGAAATATCTCCGGTGCTACTCGGTTATGACTAGGGGTCATCCCAATCAATAACCTCTCACACTACCTCATGCTTAACTCCCTTTTGAGAGGAGGATCCTGAGAACAATGGTTATACCAAGGATTTCACACACTCACCTGGACAGACACCTAGATGTTGTTGTTTAGTGATCTTGGAGAATTAACTTACAATGAACTATTCCAAGATCCTAAAACCTAAGCTTGTTGGTGCACCCTAGAAAAGAAAAGAGTGTAATTCATTTTATTATGCGTTGATTTTAATTGGCTATAATTACTCAAAGGGAAATGGCCGTGCAACTAGTGATATGAAGACTCAGCAGTGAAATAAATATGCACACCATAACAAACAATGCTAAGTGCAATCTTTGTCAAATGAAAAATAGGGTATGCCACTACATGAGATGCATATATATTCCTTTCTGAATGCCAATGCAATCCTTTCTATATGAAATCCTAAGAACAACTCTCATCCAAGCACTCCAATGCAAGTACCTCCTCAAATCCATAGCTAAGATGCAACTAAGAGTGCAACTACTTTGTATTTTTCAATATAAAAGAATGAAAAATGCAATAAAAGTCATCTAAAACTCTCAGTCTCTACAGCAAGTATAAAAGACGAGCCCAGCAAGACACCAAGACAAAAAGAGTAATGCACTAATGGCAAAACAAAGAGGAAAAATGACTTCAACTACTTTCAAAGAAAACTCAATGAAAAAGCGATCTCTGGTCACAAAAGAAGCATCCAACAGACAACATCAAACCCAAGGAAGACCCAACCACACTCACAACCCACCCAGCAACTTCCCACCACATCAAACTCACCAAAAGGGAGGATGTATGCGACTGTTTCAAGAACAGCTGCGTATATACGCGACTTTTGGCCAAAAACCCTCATGGAAAGGCACATGTACGCGACTTTTGGCCAAAAACCTGCGTATATGGGCATATATATGAGCATATATATGCGGCTTTTGGCCAAAAACCCACGTATATAGGCATATGTACATGAATTTTGGCCAAAAACTTGTGTATACAGAGAAGGTAGTGGTAAAAAGCAGGCCAAGGGTCAAACAAATAAAGGGGAGTGTCAATGGATGAACATACTATAAAATGCAACCCAGAAATAAGGAGAAACAAAGAGCAAGTCAATAATATCAAGCCCATCTTATCGATAAAAACCCCCAAAGGAAAAATGACTAGGAAATCCCCAGCAGAGTCGCCAATTCTGTTACGGAGAGAAATTCCTATGGCTTGGGGTACCACAACAGACAGCTTGACTCCAGAAAGCAATCTCTTCCAATATGCAATAGAAATAAAATGTCTAACACTAAAGGATTGAACCTCGTACCTTATTCTGGACGGTTGAAGTAGATCCCCGTTGAGCTTTCCAACTCCAGCTTGAATTGATAAGATACTTCTCAACAACAAGTAAACAATACAAGCATTCTATATATCATGGTGTTAGATCTATTCTAGCATATATAACATCAATAATGTAAAGGCATTTGACATATTCCAATGGATACAATATTCATTCAAATACACATTATTGGACAGGAAAAGATAGTTCTTATTAACATAAATCAGAGATTACAAGATAGAGACAACCTCTGACGGCACGTCTGCGAACCAGAGAAACTGAATCCCCCACTTGGGCCTCCACCACTTCAATCCTCCATCACTTAGATAGCAAGCTCACTAGCAAAAGGCAAGCTTGGGAAGAGCACATAAAGAGCTCCAAGGGACAAAGGGATGCAGACTCAAGTATAAGTTCCGACAACAATGGACTATAGTTTCGATGCTCTCAATTCTCTCTTATGCCTTCAATGTACCAAGGGGTTCCTTATATAGCTTTTCATATGGGTAATGAAGGGTCGAATCCGAGTGATCTCAAAGCATATGGAAGGCCAAGAGACATATGAGTCGGATCCAAGTCAAGGAATGCTCCAAAAGGATTTGGATTATGCACACATCCTCATATACGCGGTTATAGGGGTCAAACCCGCGTATGTACGCGGTTATCGGGGTAAAAGCCGTGTATAGCATTTTTCTTATGTTTATAGGGATGATCATGGAAACATCAAAGGATAAAAAGTGGTCCATGGGGTCTAATGAGTCTGCAGAGGGACAAGGGAAGGCTATACAATGTGTGATTCACCTGGAGTGGTGAAATCCGCTATAACACTACCATCACCATTACATGGGGTTTCTACAAGTTCACAGGCTTCTAGTTCAAGTGTGTTAATTACCCAAGTTTTGTTATTTAGATGGAGTAAAATATTAGGTTTGTACAGAGTTTCTATGTTTGTCATCTCTTTTTTTATCACCTTTTGATCTTATGCATGTACGTTGAAGCTGACTCTTTAGTTTGGGGAGGGCTATTTGAATAAGCCACTAACAATACATTTTGTTTCAAGGTGTTTCATCCCAATAGTAAAATTTCTTCATCCTTCTTAGAGATTTGAATTGAAGGTGCATACCTTGCTTTCTAGCTCTTTTTTATTAATGAACTAATATGCATGTGTAAATTTGAATCTGATTATTTTCATTTATTTATGGATGCACTCACCTCATTTCATAGCCATATTATATCCATTTTTTGAAAAAAATGTTATAATTTTATTCATTTCTTAACATGTTCTTAACCAACTCAAAGGTACATATGGATGGAAACGCAGATGGATCCAAGTGATGTTGTGGACTTCGCAATTTTTATTGGTGAAGAGACTTGTGCCCTTGGCATAGTCCAGTGTCAAAAAGGTTGTACATATATCCATTGTGAAATTGTGGACGATGAAATCATTGGTTATCCTTTTGATTTTACTGGCCCAATTGGAATTCCTTTAAATACAAAGCAAGAGCAAAATAGGAAACCTACTAGAACAAATGTAGGCATTAAGAGGAAAGCAGGCACATTGGTTGTTGAAACATTGCAATCATGGGTAATGGAAGGAATGCCAATATTTGAAAACATTGAAGGGAATGTGGAGGAACCTATGCATAAACAACCCAGAGTTGATCATGTGTCTGAGTCAGTGGAACAAGTTGTAGCGGTTGATCCTAATGTATTGACATCTTGGGAACATAAAGTGAATAGTTTAATGGAAGAGTTTGTCAAGGAGAAGCTAACACTCAAGGTATATTCAGAAAAGGGAAAACCTAATATAAAGATCCATTATGAAATTTGTGGCATTGATTATGAAACAGGGGAAGTATCCTTGGCAGAGCGAATAGTTCGTAACATCAAAAACAATCATACGAAAACACGGTCCTATCAACGTCACATTTCAATGTTGGGAATTTATGAAATTCCTTCATGTAATAGAGAAAAGCAGACAAAAATGGCTAGAGATCAACTTGAGATTAATCAAGCAATCAAACTTATACATGATTTCAACCAAACACAAGAGCGTAATTTCTTCAAGGTGGTGGAAGCAACACTTGCAAACTATGAGGACAAGAAAAAAGTAAGAGTGGAATGTACATGATGCAATAGATGGTTCTCTTTGGTGCAGACAAGTGGTAATATTGTCAGTTCTCTAAATGAACACATGAAATCAAAGAAGCACACTACTACTCAAGATGAGGCTTAACATGATACAATTGTGTTGAGAAGTGGAATAGTTGGGAGACCAAAGAAGCCTACCAATGAGAAGTCCCATCAAATTTTGACTAAGTTCTTGATCTCATCACTGCCATCACCATTACATGGGGTTTCTACAAGTTCACAAGCTTCTAGTTCAAGTGTGTTAATTACTCAAGTTTTGCTATTTACATGGAGTAAAATATTAGGTTTATGCAGAGTTTCTATGTTTCTCATCTCTTTTTTTATCACCTTTTGATCTTATGCATGTACGTTGAAGCTGACTCTTTAGTTTAGGGAGGGCTATTTGAATAAGCCACTAACAATACATTTTGTTTCAAGGTGTTTCATCCCGATAGTAAAATCTCTTCATCCTTCTTAGAGATTTGAATTGAAGGTGCATACCTTGCTTTCTAGCTCTTTTTTTTATTAATGAACTAATATGCATGCGTAAATTTGAATCCGATTTTTTTCATTTATTTATGGATGCACTCACCTCATTTCATAGCCATATTATATCCATTTTTTTGAAAAAAATGTTATAATTTTATTCATTTCTTAACGTGTTCTTAACCAACTAAAAGGTACACATGGATTGAAATGCAGATGGATCCAAGTGATGTTGTGGACTTCACAATTTTTATTGGTGAAGAGACTTGTGCCCTTAGCATAGTCCAGTGTCAAAAAGGTTGTACATATATCCATTGTGAAAATGTCGACGATGAAATCATTGATTATCCTTTTGATTTTACTAGCCCAATTGGAATTCCTTTAAATACAAAGAAAGAGCAAAATAGGAAACCTACAAGAACAAATGTAGGCATTAAGAGGAAAGTAGGCACGTTGGTTGTTGACACATTGCAATCACAGGTAATGAAAGGAATGTCAATATTTGAAAACATTGAAGGGAATGTGGAGAAACCTATGCATAAACAACCAAGAGTAGATTCATGTGTCCGAGTCAGTGGAACAAGTTGTAGCGGTTGATCCTAATGTATTGACATCTTGGGAACATAAAGTGAATAGTTTAATGGAAGAGTTTGTCAAGGAGAAGCTAACACTCAAGGTATATTTAGAAAACAAAAAAACTAATATAAAGATCCATTGTGAAATTTGTGGCATTGATTATGAAACAGGGGAAGTATCCTTGGCAGCGCGAACAGTTCGTAACTTCAAAAACAATCATACGAAAACACGGTCCCATCAACGTCACATTTCAATGTTGGGAATTTATGAAATTCCTTCATGTAATAGAGAAAAGCAGACAACAATGGCTAGAGATCAACTTGAGATTAATCAAGCAATCAAACTTCTACATGATTTCAACCAAACACAAGAGCCTAATTTCTTCAATGTGGTGGAAGCAACACTTGCAAACTGTGAGGACAAGAAAAAAGTAAGAGTGGAATGTACATGATGCAATAGATGGTTCTCTTTGGTGCAGACAAGTGGTAATATTTTCAGTTCTCTAAATGAACACATGAAATCAAAGAAGCACATTACTAATACAGATGAGGCTTAACATGATACAATTGTGTTGAGGAGTGGAACAGTTGGGAGACCGAAGAAGCCTACCAATGAGAAGTCCCAACAAAGTTTGACTAAGTTCTTTATCTCATCACTGCCATCACCATTACATGGGGTTTCTACAAGTTCACTGGCTTCTAGTTCAGGTGTGTTAATTACCCAAGTTTTATTATTTATATGGAGTAAAATATTTGGTTTGGATAGAGTTTCTATGTTTTTCATCTCTTATTTTGATCACCTTTTGATCTTATGTAGGTACGTTGAAGATGACTCTTCAGTTTGGGGAGGGCTATTTGAATAAGCCACTAACAATACATTTTGTTTCAAGTTGTTTCATCCCGATAGTAAAATTTCTTCATCCTTCTTAGAGATTTGAATTGAAGGTAGATACCTTGCTTTCTAGCTCTCTATTTTATTAATGAACTAATATGCATGTGTAAATTTGAACCCGATTTTTTTCATTTATTTATGGATGCACTCACCTCATTTTGTAGCCATATTATATCCATTTTTTTGAAAAAATTGCTATAATTTTATTCATTTCTTAACGTTTTCTTAACCAACTAAAAGGTACACATGAATGGAAATGCACATGGATCCAAGTGATGTTGTAGACTTTGCAATTTTTATTGGTGAAGAGACTTGTGCCCTTGGCGCAGTCCAGTGTCAAAAAGGTTGTACATATATCCATTGTGAAATTGTGGACGATGAAATCATTTACTATACTTTTGATTTTATTGGCCCAATTGGAATTCCTTTAAATACAAATCAAGAGCAAAATAGGAAACCTACAACAACAAATGTAGGCATTAAGAGGAAAGTAGGCATGTTGGTTGTCGAAACATTGCAATCACAGGTAATGGAAGGAATGCCAATATTTGAAAACATTGAAGGGGATGTGGAGGAACCTATCCATAAATAAACAAGAGTTGATCATGTGTCCGAGTCAGTGGAACAAGTTGTAGAGGTTGATCCTAATGTATTGGCATCTTAGGAACATAAAGTGAATAGTTTAATGGAAGAGTTTGTCAAGGAGAAGCTAACACTCGAGGTGTATTCAGAAAATGAAAAACCTAATATAAAGATCCATTGTGAAATTGGTGGCATTGATTATGAAACAGAGGAAGTATCCTTAGCAGTGCGAACAGTTTGTAACTTCAAAAACAATCATATGAAAACACGGTCCCATCAACGTCACATTTCAATGTTGGGAATTTATGAAATTCCTTCATGTAACAAAGAAAAGCAGACAACAATGGCTAGAGATCAACTTGAGATTAATCAAGCAATCAAACTTCTACATTATTTCAACCAAACACAAGAGCCTAATTTGTTCAAGGTGGTGGAAGCAACACTTGCAAACTATAAGGACAAGAAAAAAGTAAGAGTGGAATGTACAAGATGCAATAGATGGTTCTCTTTGTTGCAGACAAGTGGTAATATTGTCAGTTCTCTAAATGAACACATGAAATCAAAGAAGCATACTACTACTACAGATGAGGCTTAACATGATACAATTGTGTTGAGTAGTGGAACAGTTGGGAGACCGAAGAAACCCACCAATGAGAAGTCCCAACAAAGTTTGACTAAGTTCTTGATCTCATCACTACCATCACCATTACATGGGGTTTCTACAAGTTCACATGCTTCTAGTTCAGGTGTGTTAATTACCCAAGTTTTGTTATTTAGATGGAGTAAAATATTTGGTTTGGATAGAGTTTCTATGTTTTTCATCTCTTGTTTTTATCACCTTTTGATCTAATGCAAGTACGTTGAAACTGACTCTTTAGTTTGGGGAGGGCTATTTGAATAAGCCACTAACAATACATTTTTTTTCAAGGTGTTTCATCCCGATAGTAAAAAAATTTCATCCTTCTTAGAGATTTGAATTGAAGGTGCATACCTTGCTTTCTAGCTCTTTGTTTTATTAATGAACTAGTATGCATGTGTAAATTTGAATCTATTTTTTTTCATTTATTTATGGATGCACTCACCTCATTTAGTAGCCATATTGTATCCATTTTTTTGAAAAATTTGTTATAATTTTATTCATTTCTTAACGTGTTCTTAACCAACTAAAAGGTACACCTGGATTGAAATGCAGATGGATCCAAGTGATGTTGTGGACTTTGCAATTTTTATCGGTGAAGAGACTTGTGCCCTTGGCACAGTCCATTGTCAAAAAGGTTGTACATATATCCATTGTGAAATTGTGGACGATGAAATCATTGATTATCCTTTTGATTTTATTGGCCGAAATGGAATTCCTTTAAATACAAAGCAAGAGCAAAATAGGAAACCTACAACAACAAATGTAGGCATTAAAGAGGAAAGTAGGCACATTGGTTATCGAAACATTGCAATCACAGGTAATGGAAGGAATGCCAATATTTGAAAACATTGAAGGGAATGTGGAAGAACCTATGCATAAACAATCAAGAGTTGATCATGTGTCCGAGTCAGTGGAACAAGTTGTAGCGGTTGATCCTAATGTATTGGCATCTTGGGAACATAAAGTGAATAGTTTAATAGAAGAGTTTGTGAAGGAGAAGCTAACACTCAAGGTATATTCAGAAAATGAAAAACCTAATATAAAGATACATTGTGAAATTTGTGGCATTGATTATGAAATGAGGGAAGTATCCTTGACAGTGCGAACAGTTCGTAACTTCAAAAACAATCATATGAAAACACGGTCCCATCAACGTCACATTTCAATGTTGGGAATTTATGAAATTCCTTCATGTAACAGAGAAAAGCCGACAACAATGGCTAGAGATCAACTTGATATTAATCAAGTAATCAAACTTATACATGATTTTAACCAAACACAAGAGCCTAATTTCTTCAAGGTGGTGGAAACAACACTTTCAAACTATGAGGACAAGAAAAAAGTAAGAGCGGAATGTACATGATGCAATAGATGGTTCTCTTTGGTGCCAACAAGTGGTAATATTGTCAGTTCTCTAAATGAACACATCAAATCAAAGAAGCACACTACTACAGATGAGGCTTAACATGATAAAATTGTGTTGAGGAGGTCTGCCAATGATAAGTCCCAACAAAGTTGGACTAAGTTCTTGATCTCATCACTACCATCACCGTTACATGGGGTTTCTACAAGTTCACGGGCTTCTAGTTCGGGTGTGTTAATTACCCAAGTTTTAATTTAATTTGAATTTGAATTTGCACATTAATTTATTTGTTATTACTTATTAGTAGTAGTTAGTAGATCATTTTCCAATGTGTTTTCTATTCTAGGACAATTGCCTCCCCCGATATCACTATGTTGGGGGTGTTGGAATCCCTATCTTGATAGAAGAGGGGAGACATTGGACACAAAGGTTATAATGGATGACCAACGTGGTGGAAAATTGTGGGCCATAATGAAACATACCCGGAGAACACTATGTTATTATGGTATTGAATGTTGTATTAATGGTACATACAAACATGTTCATTGCAAGAGGGTTTCTGAAACAGGAATCCCTTTTGATTCTTTGACATGCAATTTTTGTAATTTGATACATAATTGTGATGACTTTCGGATGTGTTTATATCGTGAATCAAGGAGAAACATCAAAAGACATAGGAGAGATACAGGGAAAGGGAGAAGGTTGGACCATTTGACTCAAGCTAAACTCAAAATTGTTGCAAGAGACGCAAATGCTACACATAGATTAATAATACAATTTCTTTGGTGGGAGAGGACAAAGGTTGCTACACTGTCTATTAGAACAAGGTCTCTAAGGGAAAATTTGTTCGAATCTACAGGAAGGAAGGATGTGTTCAAGTTTTTCAAGGATGTGTGTGAGGATCATAAGCAAGGAAAATTACAAGGTAAAGATGAAGTTTGGGAATTTGTTCAAGATATATTCCACAACCTAGTTCGTTCAAAGTAAGGGAGAAGGTATAGTGCATCCACTAAATCCATTTAAGAGATGATTAAATTATGGGGAGGTCCCAGATTACATAGCTTTATTAGCTTGAATCTGGATGGCCCTTCGATATCTACGACTTTAAGGCAAGTTAGAAAATCATTGACATACATCCTAGAGGAGCAAGAGTATATTTTTTAGGCAACTGAAAAATTTTATGCTTCCCATAAATCCAATCATCCTATAGAGGGCCCAATTCCCGTATGCATTGCTGAAGATGAAACTGTTGTGAAAAAATATGCCAAGTAGGTAGCAAAAAGTGATACATTGGTGGGTTTTTGTGTTAAGAAAGAAGAACTTAAGTGCCAATCACATTTCTTGGTGACAATTGGTGAGGGCGTTGCATGCTATGAGATTATCACAGATGCCTTCAAGAATTGTGTGATTGGCCATTATGCACGTGTGATTATTGCAAAACCTTTACATCAGAAGATTCCTCATTTGGTTGTGGTTGTTCATCTAATGTGCAACATGTTTGATGCAAATTTTATCCATCGACAATGGAAAAAAATAGAAGACCTATGGAAGAGAAATGTGGAACATTTTTTAGGACCTATTATTGGTCATTCCTTAGATGGGGATAGTAGGAGAAGAATGCTTATGTTGAATAATTATTACTCAACAACAGGCATGAGATATCAAATTCCCTGGGAAGGGTGGATGTTAACTGGGTTGTATGATGGCTTTAAGGTAACAGGACTTCATGACTAGGATTACATCCACAATGGAAAAAAGCTAGTGAATCATTTGTTTACTGGTCAACAATTTTTTTATTGTTGGACAATAGTTGATTAGTTTTAACCATGTAAGAATGGCTTATAACACTTTTAAAGTGGATGACCACAAGCTTAAAATTGAGGATATAGAGAGGATTGATCACAAAAATTAGGGTTCAGCACAACGCATTGCTTCAAGGCATGTCCAAGAGGTGCTTAAAGGAAATGAGAAGTACAAGTGGCAGGACAGAGAGGACATCGAGTACAAAGACCTATCTAGCAATCGTTGCTAACTATATTGATATTTTTTTGTCTCCTAGTTTGAATCTTTGGGAAAGAGTGTGATATTCTTCAAGAGTCCATCATTTCTTCATGTTATGGCTATGTTGGGTCAGAGAACAAGCAAATACTAATGTCAACATTAATTTCATTAACAAAGAGACATATCAAGATGTGAAAATTTCTTGCCACTTTGTCGTTTTGTTGATGAGCTTTTTTCGTGATCAATACTATAACTTTCCATGTGCATTGCACCTGACTGGGTCAGATGTATGTTAGAACTTCCTTAGCAAAGTCGGTGGCATGGTTAGATTAGAGAGGGCATATGATTTCATTGACTTGATTCACGTTATTGGAACCCTTAATAGAGTTGTTGAAGAAGAATCGAATCCCCGAGGGCTTCGTTTCAATAAATCTCATAAGAAACAAATGAGTATCTGGAATAAGTTGCATCAACAAATAGTAGAGGAAGGTGATGTCTTGTCACAATATGATTCAATATCCACATATAATAAAATTATAGAAGCTCTCAAGATAGGATTGGAGGATGCACATGGAATTTTACTAGGTCTTAGCATACAACCAGAAAGACACACACAAGATTCTTGTTGGTTTAAACCATGGATAGAGGATCACAATTATACAACATTTGAAATTGTGGATGAAGTAGTTGATCATTCTCCACCGAGTCATTCCACATTCATATTCCAATCTTCGTATTTTATGGTACTCAGTGATAGTGAATTGCAAACGATGGAAAGTGAGTGGAAGCATGAGTTGGATGGAATTTTAGATTGTGTTGATCAAAATGTAAACATAACTACCAAACCAGTGGTGGAGCTTAATGGCAAGGACATGTACAAATCTTGTTTGGTTAGTCAATTGAATGGAAATCTGACATTATCGAAAGATAGAATGACTAAAGTGAGGAATGGAGTATACTTCAGGAGAGATGAGAGGGCCCCCAAAAAGGGTTTTATAAATGGTTTTGGAATTGGATCAGATTGTGCGGTGTTGTTTAAGAGCGAGTCTATAGCTGTAGTTGAACGTACTAGAAGAAAAGGTGTATCTCAAAGTATAAAGCACGGTGTTTCTTGTGGGACTTGGTACATTGGAAGAGTTCAAAGAATAAGAAAGAAGGATGGTAATAGGGTGTTTGATTACCATAATGACATTGATCTATTGGATAGGCCTGAAGGTGTTGAGCTTCAATGATGTTGGTAAAATAGAATAAAGGGGCAATGCATGTACAAGTAGGATTCGACAAATCATCTATTCATAAAACTTGAATCTATATAGCAACGACAAACCTATCATACAGTATCAAGAATGACACATACAAGTTAGAAGAAAGCGACCACATAATTTATGACGATTTCATTAAAAATTTAAATAGGGTGGAGTTTTCAAAACATTCTAATTTCTCTTATATTTTCACTACTATCTTATAGATTATTTTTAAAGTATTTTTTATTATTATCAATGATTTATTTGTATCAATTTCATACTCGTTTTATACTCGTTGGCTTCAGGTGCGGTGAATGGTTCGGATGGTGAATGGTTGGGATAACTCAATGTGAAGTTATCGATCGTCAAATATTTCCTTATGCTTTCTTGAAGCATGGTTATTGAGGGTTATTGAACTTTTGTTGGCCATGCTCATATTAGAGTTTTTAGCGTTGATTGTACACGATGCTTCATGCTTCATGATGTCCATGTTCTTTCTGTACATCTTATTCAATGTATGAGAATTAAGAATTGATTTGCTGCCCAATATTTGTGTTGTAAATATTTAAATCTTGTTTGAGTGGGATTCAGATATATGTTATTCTAGTGGTAGAAGTGTTGAAGCAAGTGTTTTTTGAATAATAAAAGCAATGAGCAAACTTGTGACCAGTTTAACCAAAGGATTAGTTCATTCACCTTTAGCTCAATGTCGTTTTATCCATTACACCAGTGAGGTTGGATGTATCTCCTTTTTAATACAACTGAGTTTGAATAGCAGGTAAATGATAGTAATCTAATGTCGCTCTAATGTAGAGCCTAATTTCATATCAAAACCGGAGCATAGCCACTCTGGCTATTACTACACTATTGAAAACAAGGACTGAGTTGAGCATGGATCCTTTGATGAAGAAAATCACAAATTTTATGTAATATATATCATGTGATTTCAATATTGTTGTTGTGGAAGCGATCCTATCTCTGTGTTTGAAGTTCCCACAGAAGTATCGAACGCTGAGTAATTGGCAAATTTTTTGTTATTCTATTTAAATGTGTCATCTTTGCTCTCTTTCCTTTGGAGGAGAGTTGATAACTATGTTGTTTGTCTAATGATCTTCCAGAATGAACTTTCTAAGTAATATACTTAGATAAGAAGAGGGATTTGGATATAAGAAATCTATTGTGGACTCTATTCTTATTCTCATACGAGCTATCTCATAGGCAAAAGAAAGTGGCTTGTCTCATCTTTGTGAATTCATTGAAGATTATGAATTTACTTATATTTCTACACATGTAAGCTCTATTTACTGCATAAAATATTAGCATTGTTTCATCAATTGTATTCATTCATTTTCATTGTTTATATTGTATCATTCAATTCCTCCAACTGATAACTAAGTTAGTGTTCTTTTCTGCTCCCTAATATCATCATATCATTATACCATATTGGCATCATAGCTAAATATGTTGAACTGGTAAAAAGTGTGAAAAAATTGACCTTCAGAGATGGAAATGAATTTAGAGAAATATCATGGAGAGGAATATTGAAATTGTAGTCCATTTATGGCTATGGTTTGTACACGTCAATTATAATGCAGTATATAAAGCATCAAATATTTTTATTTATGGACCCGCTTGACTTATTGTATTAGATAATTGTGTGGATATTATTGATAAGGTATTTCTATTTCAGATTCTTCATTTTCTTGGTCATGGAGGACCAAAGACTGCATACCGTATCATGACCCTAGCAAGTATATTCGTTAGATATTTATAATCGATTTATTCTTGAAAATGCAATAGTTAGAGCAAGTGTTGTGATTCATGAGCTCAAAACATTTAAATGTCAACTCTCGCTACTTAGGGTGACATGTGTGACCAAAGAGACTAATTGAACAAGATGATTTTTTCACCTAAATTTCATATCTTAAACCTGCACATGCTTTGGACTCCATCTCATTCATTTTTCCTATGTTTCAAGCTACAACACAAGCTATACAATCATTGTATTTGGGGATTTTTTTCAAGTGCATTAGTAAACAAAAAATTTCTTCAATATTGACTAAGTGATGCATCAAATTGTACAAATCACATTATCATCATGAAACCATCCGAATTTGCATAAATTAAAATCAAGTGATGAAAATACATACCTGTCATTTTGAAATTGTGATTGTTACTATATCATTATTGTTACACCATATTTTTCATTTTGTATAAATGTTAAGTTAAAGGATAGGTTGGACACATTTTAAAGGAACTATAAAAATTTCTCTTTGCGCAAGGAGCTAGCCTAAAAGATTGTAATGTGACCAAGGGCATCAAAAAAAGGTTCCAGTGGATAGTACCTGTGGGGTATGCACGTGAACGTGGGACCAAGATGTGATGTCAAAGAGTGGGCGAATGAAGTCGAATGGTGGAGATCTAATTGATATTGGATCGGTTGCGGACAAGCGATCCAAAGCGATGAGTAGCACGAGAAATAAAAGGATGAAGTGGAAGTGGATTATAAACCACTCTCCACGTGGCGTAATGTGATGAACTCCGCTGGGAAAAGTGCTAAGAGAAAAACCATTGTCTGAAGCCTCTGAAACCGGTCTTTTGAAACTTAATATAAAGGGTCATTGACTAAGTTAAAAGGGATCTTTTGCTGTGGCACAAGCGAAAATGTGGATACAAGGACAACATGTGAATTCATGCTCCAGGTTGTGGTCCAAAGGTCAACTGTAAGCTTCACCTCTCGCCAGGTATATTTAGTACCTTTTTATTCATTGAGTTTACTGTTGGAAGGGTTTCATTTTGTATAAATGTTAAGTTAAGTTAAGCGGTTCCATAATTTTCATTTTGTAGAAATGTTAAGTTAAACGATAAGTTGGACACATTTTAAAGGAATTGGAAAAATATTGAGGTGTATGTGATTAAGGTTAGAGATTTCTCTTAGCCAGGCCTGGAATTTCAAATTCCCCTCACCCGTCAAATGGAAATTTGTTGATGGTTTGGTATTTTCATTGCCTATCACTTTATGTTATTACCAATTTATAGTGTCAATATTTTATATCAAATTTACTTAATTTTTTTAAAGTTTTTTTTTTAATGCCATATTAAAAGTCATTATCGCAACTGCTAAACTCAAGTGATTTGGCTTAGGCATTTGGAAATAGAAATCTATGGATCTTCCCAATCGAATAGGAAGGGAGAAACCTATATCCAGTAGTCATCCAAAAATAGAAAATTAATATATCCATTTCTCATTTTATCTAAGGTAATAGACCCTCAAAAATCTATGGTTTATTGATCCTTCTACTGAATAAAATATGCCAAGATACTAATTACCCTAATTCTACCTTAAATTGATGTTTACTTAAAAACAATGAAATAAAATACACCTTCAAACATTAAAAAACAAACTTGACTATATAAAAAATTCCTTGGACAGATGCATAAAGGATCATTGCATGGCCAAAGTGAAGGGTTGCAGATGAAACTCATTCACCCTCCCTTCGTGTACCATATCCTTGTGGAAATTGAAGTGAGCTTTTTTATGCTCCCAATCACAATCATGTTAAATCCTTTT
This sequence comes from Pseudotsuga menziesii, assembly GCA_001517045.1. NCBI lineage: Eukaryota > Viridiplantae > Streptophyta > Pinopsida > Pinales > Pinaceae > Pseudotsuga > Pseudotsuga menziesii. The sequence continues at coordinate 214,273 of LPNX011083658.1, forward strand.
TTTCCCATACTCAAATGTGTTGCTAGTTGGACGGGATTTTGTATAGGGAGCAGACCTAGACTATTATACCAACCAATAATATTATTCTATTGAATATATTTTAAAAAATAAAATATTTAAATATATTTAAAAATTACAATGCCTAAATGTATCAAAAGGATTACTCTTGAAGTCGACCATATCCAACTTTGCTCCATTGTTCAAAGACTTTTAGGATTGGAAATGAGTGTGCTCCTTCTTGGTTCCCCAAACAAAGTAACAAAACCAGGATGTTATGATTTTCCAATATTGAGAGCAATGAATTTGCATGTTGTGAAGTAGATTCATGGAATTTGACCTGTGTGAGCACTGGGCAGCCAAGGGTGATAATAAATGAGTTAACCTGCTCATTTATCCCAGAGAGTTCAAAGTATGTGTACTCAAGCTGTCATATTTCCATAGCCTTCCATTGTTCATGATTTAGGAGGTCATAATCCATCATTTCTTTAATCGCCACCTCTCACTCTACGTATTGGGTGTAAGAAATAGGTGGTAGACTTATTTGAGTGATCAGGAACCAATCAAATATCTCAAATTCATCAGTCAATGTCTCTATAATGACTTTTTCTGTTAGTCCCTTACAATTTTTCTTATGCTTTTAAAGCTTATTAGCCGACTATGTGTTATTAGCTCATGGAGTTGCATAGCACAATCCAAGTTTTGAATGATTACTAAAAGCAAAGTTATCTCTTTTTCAGTCTCATTCTTTACAAGAATTGGCAAAAATGTATTTTCAGATATTACGGATTTATCTTGAAAAAATTGGGAAAACCAAATATAGACTACACCAATGATGAACAAGTGTCACAATGCAAGGGAGCAGTTTAGATATCTCTTTGGCCCACCACATGGATTTTCTACGAAATTTGTTTTTATAAAAAAAAAAAAAGTTACTAGATTCCTAGGAGTTAGGGATTTAGTTAAAAGAACATTGATTTACAAAAAGTTTGTTAAAAAATTGCTTGAGGAGCCATTTTGTATATAATTTGCATTTTTTTATGTTTGGGGGTTGGATCCCAAAGAAAAGAAGCAGATTGTTCATGGACAATATTTTCTTAATACAATTTTGTAGAGAATAGAAAAAAAGGAACTATTTTTTGAGACATAAATTCTTGTGGTAATGGTTTTAAGTTTGTGATCTCCTCTATGTGTGTGTAAATCTTTACCTATGTTTCCATTATGTGTTTTTATTTTTAAGTATTCGGTTGAGAACAAATGATTTGGAATTCGTCTATGATGCTCCAAATGCATGCAACTGGATACTCATTATTTTATGTCTAACATTGAATTCAGCCATTTATGAGACAAAGAAGTCGTCTGAGCTTGAACAGGGAACAATGGGTGGGATCCCATCATCACTGATCCTAAGTCAACTATTGACAGATGGGGACTAGACAAATACGTTAGTCTACTCGATGCAAGTGTGATCCCTACTGCCACATGATGTTGTGTGGGCCAGCTAGTCCTTTCCTTAAAGTTGTGATACTCAAACTTAATTTTGATGTGCTCATTATTTAGTATGCCTTACCATTTTTCTTATGCTTTTAAATCTTATTAGCTAACTATGTGTTATTAGCTCATGGAAGTTGCATAGCATAGTCCAAGTTTTGAATGATTACTAAAAGCAAAGGGATATCTTTTTTCAATCTCGTTCTTTACAGGAATTGGCAAAAATGTATTTTTAGATATTACGGCTTTATCTTGAAAAAAATTGAATTGGAGCATGAATTTCCATCAAATACAAAATATGGTTTTTCTACCACGAAAAATTACAAATAAGGCCATGCTGACAAAATCACATTTTGAGCCTACTGGTTCAGACTTTACCTCATGTGCAGCTCTTGCCTACAAGTGGAAATGATACTAACTTGTCTAACACCTCTCAGTGTGATTCTATGAAGGTAAGGAACACTGGGTGTGTATATTCAAATGACATTGTATATCAAGGGAATAACAATGTCGATGATAATAGTTCAGCAATTGACAACAAAGTTTAGAAATCAGAGAAAAATTTTAGGTTTAAATCTTGATAGCCCATTCGATGTTTATGGTTTCAGATCTTAAAATTTTCCAGTGGAAATGTTTTTAATTTCATCATGTTTGTGTGGAGTGCATATTAACTCATTAGGAAATTGTGACTATTGTTGATTCGAAAGATGGCTAGGGTGTGGAAATATCTTGTTATAAAACTCACTGTTGTGGTATGGACCTTCCTTATACAGTGATGATAAAACGTACTGTTGTGGTATGGAACACTTATGGACTATATACCTTGAGAGAGAATATAACAGTTTGACATCTTCGTCTTGTGGGTAAAAGTGTTGTGTCCCCTCCTTGATGGTACACCTTGGTCCTGTGGGTAAAAGGGTTATTCCCCCACCTTGATTGACACACCTTGGTCTTGTTGGTGTTTGGCGGTTGAAACTTGGATGCATATGACTCTAAAACTAGTTTGACGACATTGAATCTAACATCTTTCTATGTGTGTGTGTGTGTACATGTATGTGTATGTGTATGTGTATATGTATATGTATACATGTACACATATATACATGTACACATATATACATATGCATATATGTATACATATATACATATATACATATAAATATACATATACATATACATATACATATACATATACACATACACGTACATGTACACATACACGTATAAACATACATATAGAAAGATGTTAGATTCAATATAACATTTGTGGTATAGTTACAAGGTTGAAGCTATTAGTTGTATCATGTATCCTTCTGTTGTCCACTATTTTCATTTTTTTTAGAAAGATGTTATATTCAATGTCGTCAAACCAGTTTGACGACATTGAATATAACATCTTTCTAAAAAAAATGAAAATAGTGGACAACAGAAGGATACATGATATACCACAAATGTTATATTATGCCCGTCGAAAAAGGTACCAACCAGAGGAAACCACTAACATATATTTGGATAGTTGCAGTCCTAGTCCAGAGCCCAATGAATACTATATGGATGGATACAAAAAAGAAGGAAATAGAAACAAAACCAAACACACAAATCCAACTAGAGGGAATCACTAACATATTGAATAGTTGTGACTTCACTCTATAGCTTTCAAACAAAGAGGAATATGGAAATGGGCTTTTAAGAACTAATACTACTAGACATAAATAGAACACTTCCTATAACGACTTACTCCCATGCTACGAGCCGCTCGAATGTCAATACCACTTCGTGGGCAACAGAAAGAGTGAGAACAACTTGCTCATTTTACAAGCCACTCCACACTCTGATTGCGGTGACAAGCATGTAATGGAACATTGAGTTTAGGCAATTATAAAGTTGGAATCATACCATCAGTGGCATTTGGAACGTTGAAGTAGTTGGACCCTGGATTTGGCAGGTCTGTAATACCCAACCACTCCATTTAATCTTGGATCATCTAGAATCACAACTGACTCAAGGGTGGTCAAGATTGAATGATACTTAACTATCTGATCTAGTGCTTCACTACTTAGAGGTATACAACCACTGACCAAGATTATAATGGGGGATAGACCAGGAAGAGCACCTCTCTGACCAGTAACATTGACCTAGACATCTATCATACCCCAACCATAGTGACACAGAAAAACCTAAAACAACTAGAACGCCCAATATTACACACCAAAAGCCCACAGTCAATCGAACCTACCCACCTGGGATCTTCAATATTGCTACTAGAGAGACCACTTTCGCACCTACACAGGGACAACTGAAAACATGGGACATGCTTATTTAATGTTATATCGCCCTAGGAAGGCAAGCAAAGTGGTAGAATGAAAGGAAACCCCGAGCCCAAGAACTGATCAAGATATCATGCTTTGGCCTAAGCGCCTGAATCCTAAAGTTAAGGACGGGTTAGGTGGGGAGTGGATGGACAGGATCGTTGCAAGGGAATTCACTGGGTAACTCTTTGAACCACACACTTGGAACCTGGAATCGAGACAAGCTAGGTTGCATGCCAACAACGCATCAACTTTACCATGCTACAAAGGCATGCAAGCAGTTGATAGTATGTAAGTGGTATTGGGAAGTGAGAAGAATGGTTTCGTAATTCCTCAACAGGGATCCATAACCCTACCACTGAGAAGTCGCCCGAGAAACCGAAGCAACAACATTAAAAGTAGACTTGACATGCATTTAAATAATTGTTGACATCACTTCACCATCGGGTCTTGGGGAACAAGAATCCAATCCAACGTCACCTTGGCAAAACCAATGACAATTTTAAAAAATCAATAATTAAAAAAGTCTGTAAATAAAATTTTCCCTACACTATAGAAAAGCCTTAACCTAAACTCATTTTTTTCTCAAATTGCTCGAGATTAATACACCTAACCGAACCATATATATTCCCTAGCGGGGACATAGTAAAAAGGGATTAAAAATATTAAATAAATGTTGTTAGTAGTTGCATGTAATATGTTTAATTTAAGATTTATTGTCAATGTAATAATATAAATAGTTTATTATGATTTTTTTTCTATCCAGATGTATTAAAAAAAATGAAAGGTTTTAAAAAGAGAATGCATAGGGCCAAATAAAGATTACAGGAGAGAATGGTTAAAAGGAACATAAAAATATATATACTAATAGGTATATTTGTGTCTAGTTACCATTCTTATTTAGAAATTATTTGAGAGAATATATTTTAATAGTTTGTTAATCTTACCTAAGTAGTTACATGTAATATTAGTATTCTCACTCCTATAGATGGCGGCAACCTCCATCGTCATTTCTCCCTCTTTTCCTCTTGATTCAGGCCCCTCTCGACCTCCAACCAGTTTGCTCCATGGGTATAGTTCCCATGTGTGCTCCGGCGGCTCCAGTGCCTCTTCAATGAGATTTCCTCCCCCCTGCGCTCTGGCAGCTCCAACTGTTGCTTTTCCTTCGCATCAAAGGTCGGTCTCTTTCAGAGGCGTGGTTTCTAGGGGTCGCGGCTCCAGCTCCTCTCTCGTGTTTCAAGAATCCCCCGCCATCGTCACCCTTGTGCCTCAAGAAGTCATTGATCATGCATATTTTTATATTTCTCATGCTTTGATCTGCAAGTTTAATGGCTTGTGGCCTCATCTTGCAGATTTGCATTCTTAGATCTTAGCCGAATGGAACCCTCTCTTAGGGGAGGGAGTTGTTATTTTCCCTTGTGCAAAATGTTTTTTCATTATGGTTTTTGCTTCTTCTCAACACATGGATTTCATCTATTGCTCCAGGCCTTGGTTTTGTAGCTTTGGGCCCCTTCTTTTGATCCCTCTTTAGATTCCATTCCTACAACACCTATTTGGGTAAGACTTCCTGCCTTGATCCTTTATTTTTTGGGTGCTTCTTCTCTTCATTCCATTAGGAATGTACTTGGAAAGTTCCATAATAGAAGTCCTAAAATAGAGACTACCTTCACCACCTATGCTCGGATCTGTGTGGAAATGGATTTCAGTAAAGGATTTCCAACGCAAATCACCCTACAAAGTAATGATTATTGTTGGACTCAGAAGCTTGATTATGAGAAACTTCATTTTAGATGCAGAAATTGTTTTGAAACAGGGCATTTATCCCTCAAATGTCAGAAATTCCATGAGAAAAATAGAACATCCAAGAGTCACCGTAAGCCCACATGGTGGGATGGAGCACATTCGGACCACCAGAGTGTAAGTAAGGACCCGACCGAAGAAACCCCAACTAAAGAAAAAATCAAAGATTCACCTCAAAGGAAGGATCAAGCTCCTTCTGTTCAGGAGCATAAGGTGTCTTCCACTCTGCTTTCACCCAAGAACCCTGAGCATACTCAATATCCTAGTTAGGCAGATCAAGCAGAAGAAGAAGACCCATCCCCCTCTTCTTCAGACAATCAAGTAGTTGAAGAACAAAGCAAGAATTGGAAAACAATGAAAAAAAAGAAAAGTCCTCTCAATCCAGGTAGGTCGTAATGACACGAAGTCGAAGTCAAATTGGAACTTTAAAATATAAATCCGCAGTTAAATATTTGATAGGCTTCCCATGTTTTATTGCAGTTTGTTGAATCAATTTGTGTGTATTAGGCGAATAGTTAGCCGGCTGGAAATAACCAGAATTTCATAATTAAAGTATTTATGTATAGATTGACATATGATTGGACTTTTGGTCTTGGAAGACTATTTGGAGCCCTTGAGGCCTTTTGTAACTTTCCGAGTGTTTTGTCCACTGGTGTTTTCTTAATATAAAAAACTCTAACCATTTATGTCAAAAAGAAATGTAGATTTATGAGTGTTCTTTGCCTATGTTTTACATGGGATTGGGATTTAATACTACTTCAAAGAAAAATATTAACTTTATTTAATGTTATTAAATACTATGGAAGAAAGTCACTTCAATGCTAATGAAATTTAATTGCTAACATATGTGTAATTCTTGAATTGTAATGTATTTAATTTGAGAATTTTAAAACAAAATATTAGAATGTAATAAAATATCAATGCAAAAAAGAAATATGAAAATTTTGAGAAAGAACCTTTGTATTATAATATTAAAAAATGAGAATAATGTTTACTTGCTTCTTGAAAGGAGATTGCTTATAGTGAATAGAGCTACAAATACATAACAATCATTGATTATTGCAGTAACTTGCTACTTTATATAAAATGCATAAATAGCAAAAACTCTAACTACGGATAATTAATTTTTTACTTTTTTATTGTTTTGTTAGGTAGAAAGATTACAACATCTCCCCCATATTAGATTGTTTTTGTGGCCGACATTTATTTTGGCCTATAATTAGAAAATTTATTTTTTATTAATAAAAATAATGTTACGTAATGTTACAAGATCTCCCCCATACTGGGCTGTAGAGCGCCTCTCGGCGCAATAAGGGTAGTTTTCCACATTGAATAACAATCAACTCTTTAAAAGACTTAAACCAGTGTAGATCCAAATCCTAGGCTCTATCAAGCGCTGAGAGGGATCAAATCTCTCGAGGTGCAAACCTCTTCTTAGTTATTGTACTCAATGAGATATCAACTTTGGTGTGTGCTATATAAAGCCATTAATTTGATTCAAACCAAAAGACACATCTTTTTATTTAAGGTCCACATATAATATTTTTATTATTAATATTTAATATTATTTATGGCCAAAATATTATATTTATTATTAATTTTATGTTGTTAGGAATAAACATTACAACATCTCCCCATACATGGTTTTAAAACCATATGCAAGGCCCTCCTAAAACCATGGGTTGTTTAGGAGACCTTGCATATGGTCTTAAAACCATTTGCAAGGCCCTCCTAAACCATGTACAATAAAACCATGGGTTGTTTAGGAGGCCTTGAAAACCATGTGCAAGGCTCTCCTAAACCATGTACAATAAAACCATGTGTTGTTTACAAGGCCTTGCACATGGTTTTAAAACCATGTGCAAGACCAACATTTTTTGGGGGATAATTCAATTTTTTGTTTTTTATTATTTTGTTAGGTAGGAGCATTACAACATCTCCCCCACATTGTGTTTTTTTTTCTAACCCACATTTTCTTTTTGCGAATAATTAAATTTTTACAATTTTATTGTTTTGTTAGGTAGGAAGATTACAACATCTCCCCCATATTAGGTTGTTTTTCTAGCAGACATTTATTTTGGCTTATAATTAAAATTTTATTTTTTATTAATAAAAATAACATTACGTAACGTTACATAACGTTATGTAACGTTACAAGATCTCTCCCATACTAGGTTGTAGAGCGCCTCTCGGCGCAATAATTATTTTTTAATCTTTATTTTATATATACAAGTCTTAATATGTAAAGAAATATGTGTTTAACAAATGAATTTAAAATATATTATATAATTTTAATTTTAATGGGAACCATTGTGAGGGTTATATGAGTAACCCGTTTTCAGAGAACTAACAAGCCACCAAGCCACCAGTAACATAACATCATTTTGGGTTTAATAGGGTTTGGGAGTTCACATGTCCTCAAATATTTTTTTACTAAATAGACAGGAAACTTGGGGATAGAGACGGGGACACCATTTTTTGAAACATGGTATTTGAGTATGTTGGGGTACTGTATATATAT
>LPNX011083658.1:222912-236494 GCA_001517045.1 Pseudotsuga menziesii
GTTATATAATTGATAATATTATATGTCCATGACTCCATTGTCATACTACATTCAAAATTTCCCCAATGGCATTTTCAAACATAAAATCGAAAGTTCAAAACAATAAGCAATGAATAAGGTAGTTGATTTGGCTTTCTCAAGCCATGTCATCAACATCCTCAGGATCAATGTCATCAACATCATTAAGGTCTTTTGTCAACAAGTTGACTAGATAGACATCACTCTCAAGTTGAGGTTCCTACTCACCAATAGTAACTAGAGGTAGCTTTTTAACCTTTTTTTTATTAAATTATTCCATTAAACAGGCGATTTTTCTCCCTCAACACCGACTGATTTTACTTTTGTTGAGTCAGTCATACCCCTAGAGTACCCAAACAAAGAATACGTCGTAACATTTAACGTGTAAGTACCTTTTTTTTTATAACGGTGTCTCGAATATGTAGAGCCAATAAGGGGTACGACATAGTACAATATGAGATGTACCTTACAAGTACCAAAGTACCTGGTATGGGTACATGTACTTTACCCCTAGGTATGGGTACCCATGCTACATAGATTTTTTATATTCAATATGAGGTTTATTTAGGGGGAAGGTTGCTTCCATTATGCATTTACTATTATTGAAAACTTATTCAAATGTTAAATACCTATTTAAGGCGTATTTCTTTAGTGTCAAATTTGTGGCTTAGAAATACCCAAATACATGCAGTAGTTTGAAGACATTAGACTGTGCAATTATTGTGTTTGTATTATAGCCCATGTGTTTTTCTTATGGCTATGTGAATACCTAATTCATGGTGTTCTATTTACCATGGATTATTGAAATCTTGCCAACAATGAATAGCATAAAGTTTAGAAAAACATTCCATTGTTACAAATGGGAGGTTTATAAGTGTCTTAGGAGTTTTTGGTCTAGTCAACTTTTCTTATAGGTTAGTTCAATTTAGGCAGTTCATTATTTTGAACTTTCACAGAGGTTTTTCCTTGTATAGCTGATCTCAAGTATGACAATGAAGATTTTGACATCACATCTCATTTGAAGTTCAAAGACATCCATAGCCTCAAAATCAAGGTGAGTTGCTTTAAACCCGTCTTAGAAGGAATTGAAACTTTCACATATTGCCAAGCACTTTCTCATTCACTGATTCCTCATGTGTGCAACAGTGTGGATTATTGTACTTTCAGAAATACACATCATTTTTTGTTGATATTTAATAATTTGCATTGCCTTTTTTAAAATTTATTTCACATCCACATGCTTTTTTCCTCTTGAATTTTTTCATGGAAGCACCCCTAATTCTGGGCTTGTCATGCCCCACGTTGAATTTTGTTTATTTATTTATTTTTGTTAATTTATTTTAATTTATTAAAATACAAAATATAAGCATTTACATTGAGGGGGCAATATTAGACCTCTACCTTCAAATCATCCCTCCTATGAACATCTCAAGTAGACAAATATGAACACCTCAAGTAAACAAATCACCAAGGTTTTGGTTGTAATTGAAATGGAGATCAAACAACCATTACTTTTGTCCCTTAAAAATGATTTTACTCTCTTAAAATACAAAAGATAAGCATTTACAATGAAGGGCCAATAGTAAGGGGAGGCAGGTGCCGAGGGGGTCATTCTTGACCCTATAGGACAAACAGTAAAAACGTTTTCTTGGGGATTGGGACACAAGACCAACAACGTGGCTGAGGGGCTGACTCCTCTTCAAGGATTGGAAATGCTATACAAAAGAATCATTTCAAGTCTGCTAGTCTTTGGGGACTCTCGACATGTTATCCTCAAGATGATAATTGGCTACTCAGTAGGTTCCATAAAATGAAGAAGGCTCTACAACAGGATCATTCAGCTTCCACTTCATGCTAGCATTGCCTACTACCATATCCTAAGAGAAATTAATGCTAAGGTATATTCTTTGGAAAATTTAGGCACCTCTCTCCCTCAAGGTTCCATTTCTCTGAATGATGAAGAGGTTAGCACTAAACCTATTCCCTAATTTTCTACAAGGGTATTCTTCCCCATTTCCAAAATTTGGGAAAATGATTAAGCAATGGTTTATAGTTTTGGAGGTTGCATTGATTCTTGGCAGCCCATGCTTAATCCGTTGGGACGTGTGGTATCTACCACCCTCTTTCCTTAATGTCCCACCCACTCCATTTATGGCTATTCTCTCCAGACATCACTCCGCGCTCAGCTCCCATGCTCTTGTCCATCCTTTCGTATGCACTATGGCTCTCCCTTGGTTTTTTACCCTCCATCTCCCTCCCATGCACTTGTCTTTGTTCTTACAGGATTTTGAGTCCCCCCTTGGCGACAAGATGCCATCTTCTCTACAGAATTCTCTTGAGCTCTCTGTTCGGTGGCCGATACCCATGGTCCTCCCGAGCTTCCTACATCTTTGTTTTCCTCGACCTCTGGAATTGGTAAATGATCTTACTCTACCATCTATTGGTGCATACCCGTCTGTGTGTTTTGTTGTTGGTGAGATCGGGTGCCACATTCTGTCTATGTGCCCTGAGTCTGCATTTTCTTTCTCTGGTGCCACATTTTGTCTATGCTTGGTCGTTGGTGAGCTTAGGTGCCATTTCTCCTCTCTACATCTCGGAGACACTGTGGGCAGACCCTCCATTTTGCTTGTCGGTCCCATCCAGAGTTTAGGGGTCCCTATTGAGCGGGCTCTCTCTTTTTCAGGAAATTTACGTAGCAAAAATCCTCATCTCAAGTTTAGGCAGAGTCTACACAGCAAAATACCCCCACCTGTGTTTGGCATGAAGTGCAGAGGTATGGACCCAGTCCAACAAAGTGTCAAGGAAGGTTTTGATGATTTGAAGGTCAATATACATAGTCTGGTAGATTTCATGGCTGTTGGAATAATTGACAATAGGGAGACTGCAAAGAAGGTCAAGCAGTTAGTGGATGATGTTCGTTATGTCTCCTACTAGACTAGCTATCACGATGCAAGAATTGATGACCATGATATGGACATGAAAGAGATGATGGGCAAGATTGACTGTATTTAGGAAGATCTTCATAATTTGGTACAGCTGAACCAAGGAAGTCACGCTCAAGACAATCCAGGGACAACCACTCAGAGAATGGAAGAAGACTCTGTCACCCAGGCTATGGGGTTTCCAGGCAAACCTAAATGATCTCCAATTAGTTCATGTTTTTTTGTATTATCCTAAATCAACAGTTTATATGAATTTATACTACTATTGTGAATATTCAGAATAGTAACTACTATAACTGCTCTAGAAGGCCCTCTTTATGGCCATTTTTTGTTTCAGTTTCTACCTTCCTACTAGAATCTTCTTACAGTTGTAATTTTGTTCTAAATCGTTGTGCACAACCCCTTTAATATACACTTTTTCTCAGTTTCTGTTAAAAAAATTTAAAAAATGAAGGGCCAATAGTAAACCTCTGCCTTCAAATTAACCCTCATAAGAACACCTCAAGTGGAAAAATCACCAAGATTTTGGTTGTCATTGAAATGGAGATAAAAAAAAATACTTGCTTACATATTTTGTACACTTTCCACATAATTAACCTTTTCTGACATTTCCACTTCTCAAGTTCTTTCTTAAGTACATCTCTTCCTCATTGCCTCCTTATTACACCATTCCTTTTGCACCGTTAGGTGCAATTTCTAGTACTATTTGGTATCATCATAAACAGGGTTACCACCTCCATAAAAACAAAGGAGGGTCTAGTTGATTTCCATATGAATTTCCCTTGGTATTTTTCCTTGATTGGAAAAGTGATCAATAACATCATAACTCATACTTTTTTTTCCAGCAACAATGGTTATCATTTGTATTATTAAAACGATGGAGCTGAATTATTTAATGAGTAAAAACATAGAATTTCTTCCCAACATTCAATAGTTTTTATATGTGTATTACAATCATCCTTCATCGCAAAGAAACTTATAATTCTACTATATGTAGTGTACACTTAACATAAATCTCATAATAACAATTTGTTTTACAAAACATGGAAAATTTCTACATCAAGCCTGTTACTTATTGGCCTTTACTTAGTTGGTTGGAATATCGATTTCCATATTGTCCTGAGCTTGTAGCATTGCTACTTCCTCTCTATCTTGCTACAATGTAACTTCCTCACGCTGAAGAGTTGGGTCGCCTACCAAGTTGTTGGAGGCTGCTGAAACGGAGCCTTTGCTAAAGTTGTTGACAAATTTTCGAAGCTACCTAAGCTACCTAGTCTCCTATTCTAGTGTAACTCATGAATGATATGACCATTGAATTCTTCATCTAAAACCCTTTAATCATTACTTTGACTCTCTATGCTTTGTAATCTAGTGGTAGCCAGGAGAATTATAGAGTTGTTCCTATTTAGCATAAATTCGTGTCATATGAGAGCTTTGTTAATATTTGTAATTTCTTTGTGAATATTTGACTTGAAAATAGGACAATCCATTGCATTTAAGCTGGTGGCAAGCTTATCTATACCACACCACCATTTCCCGTTATTAGGGGTAGGGGGTTACTTAAGCCCGGCTCAAATTTTATTATGGATATAGTCTCTTCTCATTTCTTCGAAGGTTGGCGATGGCTGCCACACTCCACCCTTTCGTTTGGAGAGTTTTCTTTCATATCCTTCTCAAAAGAGTCGAGACTTATGCTCTGGGGGTGATGTGGTAAGGAGACATAGGAAATCTATGAAAACAGAGCAAAATTTACCGAATTGACCTGAAAGACAACACAATCTTCTCTTGAATTTCTTGTCGAACACCGTTGTATTGCACTAGTAGTTGATGCTACTCTCCCTGTAGCTTCAACAATCCTCCCTTTCTTCTTATGCCAACCAATAGGATCGTTTGTCCCATATTGTGATGCAGGAGCATCGTGGCATGCCAGCAATGTCATGAGTTGGTCATATGTTGTGGCATATTTTTGTCAGTTTTGCTGAGTCATAGTTTGTTAGCATAAGTAGGAGTGATTGCGTATCATGACTCCCTGCGCAGAGATCAAACTACATTTTGTTTGTTTGGGACAATGACATTTTCATCATGCTTTGTAATTTTTTGTTTCAGTTGCAGGACCACTCAGGGTAGGAGGTAACATTTTAGCTTAAATAGGTGGATTAGAGAAGAAGAGGGGGTTCTTCTCTTCAACATTAGAATTCGAACTTGCAGAGAGACGGACAGACCTACGTTTGGTTCCAGTTGTAAATATTTTAAGAGGTTGAAGAAAAGAGTTGAGTTGTGTGTTTGTGTGGTTGCTTAATAGGAAGACTAGCTGTGTGTTTGCAGTATTATTAGCCTCTATGCATATACTATTGTGAATCGTGAATCTATGAAGGACCGACTTGGGTGGTTTCCTGAACATCTGTGTATTTATGTGAATTTATTGATTCTAGTGTTAAATTGTTGCTTGAATAGTTGAAATAGGTTGTAAATTCATGCATAGAAGAAGTAGGCTAATGAATCTTAGAGATTGCAGGATGGATTGATCGATTCTCTGATCAATCGGTGCAACCCGCAGGTTTTTCGCCTTAACCAGATTATTGCAGAGAATAGATGATGGAGTTTCAGTCCACAGATGAAGATCTGACAGTCCAAGAGAGATCCACAACAGAAGTTGCAAGGACAATACGGATCTGCAAAGATCTGTGCGATCCTCAAAGAGAAGATCCACGATCGTGGAGAAGGCCACAAAGATCTGATGGTTGAGAAAAGTTGCAAGGGGAAGAGTTGCGGAAGAGAATTACGGAGGGCCAGCGTCGAAAAGTCGGTCACACATCCCGCATCCCAGAACCTGCTTGCAGAAAATCCATTGTGGAAGAAAAGTTGTGGGGGAGCAACTTTGGACGTTCGTCGTGCATCCCGCACTTCACGTGCGGAAAGCCCGTTGCGGAAGCGCTGTTGTGGGAGCAAAATTTTGGGGAGGCAATTTTAGTGTAGAATTTGGCCGAGGGACAAATTTGGCAGTCCTGCTAAGTGTAGGAGCCACCTATTGATGTATTTGTAACTTCAAAATGTATTCACTTGTATATTTTATGTATTGTACCCCGATGTTTATTCCGGGAAGTATTTTTAATGTAATTGAGTCATGTCATGCTCCGATGTTCCTATCGGGAGATTCAATAATGTAAACAAGTCATGTAAAGTCATAGAGGGTAATCCTCCTTATTGATCAAGGTCTAAAGTCCCGCAATTGTGGGGCCCTAAGGTTATTAGACTCTCCTAGAGAAGTCAACCCTAGGTGAGTTAATGTAAGTCGAGGCAATAATTCCCACAATTGAGTTAAGGTTAGCCCTCCTTGTTGATCGGAGGGCAAAGTCCCCACAGTTGTGGGGTACTAGGGTTATTATACTCTCCTAGAGAAGTCAGGCCTGGTAAGTAATTGTTAAGTGAGGCCGACTTGTTGGAGTGGACATAAAGTGAACGGAAGAGTATAAATAGAAGTGAGGCTCCCCTCATTTCTACACATCTCACACTCACTCACTCACTGGGGCGCATGAGTGAGAGATGAGAAGCCTCTCAAGTGAGAGGGAGAGAACAACTGTTGGAGATCATCTTTTCTGTCTTTGGGTTTTATTACTGCCATTGGTGCTCATTCTATCTCTGAGGAAGTTGCGGGGTTTTCTCCTTTATGGCTTCCTCGAGTAAAATTCTTTGTGTCTCTTGTCTCTTGTTTTTATTGTTGTGCATGTTATTCTCTCAGATAATATCCTAAGATCATATTGCTTAAATGATAAAAATCTATCACCGCCAGATCCTGGCGGTGCTGGTTGGGTTGGCTATGGTTGATTTGACCCTACACCATATTGTCTATGAAGAGTTGTGAGAGCATTTGATATTTCGAGAAGTTAAGATTGATTATGAGGAGCTTGTGTGAGGAGATTACACCTCCCGTTGACCTACCTCATCGGGACCTTGCCATGTGCTCGATTTGATAGCTCTACCACTTGCTCATTAATGCCTTAGACCTTTCATGCATTAGGGGATGTGATAATTACTATAACCCCCTTTTTTTAGTATACCTTTCATGACCTTTATTGCATTGTTTTCCCTTTTGTCTGCAATTTGATTATGGTGTTGAAGAACATAGTGGAAATGCATGTTTACAAAGTGGTCTACCTCTCTTACTATTCTTGCCATCCAACGAGTCATAGTGACATTCTTAAGAGGCAAAGAGTTGCAAGGCATCTTGATTATTATGGATGAGTGCCCTATTGCAGTTAGGGAGTGAATGTTTAGAGAGCGAGATTGCACAAGACCTTGATACATGTTTGACACTTTTGTTTGATTATTTGTTGCATAACCCCCATTCACAGTAAACTCCTCAATTTCCATCAGGACCAAGGATGATCCCGCCACTCTTGCCACCCCTTATAATTTCAATCTTAAAATTTAAAGCAAATCTCTTTGCTTTATTTTATATATATATTGAAGTTGGATGTATTTATGTAGAATCTAGAGGCATGATTAGATATTTAGATTAAAGGCATAAATACTCAAGTTGAACAAAGGTAGGCTCATTGTTATTATTTTTAGCATGAGCAATAGCCACTATAGGCTTAAAAAAGGTAATCTAATGCTTTACTTAATTATCAAAACATAAAATAAAACAATCAAATTAATAATATTAACAATATTAAATATTGCATTTCCATGAATTTTAAAAGATTTAATAAATCCTAATTTGTCTTATCAAAATTATTTTTCCAACATTACAAGCTTAGTAAAGAAAATGAGTATTGCTTAGATAAGGATCAATGTTCATGACTTCTATAGTGAATTTGTTTTCAATTCACTAAGAGCAAATATATCACGGATGCGATTTAAATCCAAGTGGAGATAGTAATAACTTTTCCTCACAACCACTCAATCTAATATTTTGAAGAATATTAGACATGTTTCATTTTATTTTCCCAATAAACTTTATTAATCTTAGGGGAAGGTAATCATCATCATCATAAAAACCTTGCATTAAAGTTGAAGTATTTTTTCATCAAAATCGCCAAAAATGATATGACTCAAGGGGGGCATAAACGGGGGTAAATGTGTATGATATGACCCCAAGGGAGGCATATATGAGGGTAAATGTCTATATGATATGACTCCAATGGTGCATATGTGGGGTTAAATGTGTATGCTATTATACTAATGGGGGTATATGTGGGGTTAAATGTGTATGCTATAACATGAATAAGGACATATTTGGGGTTAAATGCACATGTAATAGGGTAAATGTATATGTAATAGTGGTTGACCTAATGAAGAACCCATATATGTAATAAGTGAAAATATGTGTGTGTGTGTGTGTGTGTGTGTGTGATGCAATAATTATTAAAGGGGAAGATGTGAATTATATATATGAATGTATTGGTGTATTTGGAAGAGATTCTCCCATTCTTTAAAAAGTTATGTTGTAACTCACCTTTCTTATCTATTTACTACCAATTTATTATGATGTCTAAATATTTAACCATAACATAAAACTCAAAATAAAATTAAATGTATTCTTTCATTCAAATTATTGTTTTTTTCCCCATTGGATGTAGCTTAGGTGGTTGGGATGAATGGTTGTCACCCTTTCCACCCAGGTTCAATTTTTGTAAGTTACATGATGCTCTTATTGAGCCCCTATGTATTGACTATGTAATATTGATTGATTATATAATTTTGGCCATACCTTGATTCTCTGGAATAACATGTGTTGACATTTCTCTCGATGGATAATGCAACCCTTGACAATAGTGAACTACTGGTGGCAGTTGGGAATGCAATTCTCTAGGTGGTTATTTTGGATTATTAGAACCATAGGACCATGGTGGTTCACAGGATTTTTCATTTTTTACCTTTCTATCACATATATAGGCATTTCGTCGCTCTTGCAGATAGTCTCTCAAAAAAGGTGACTGGGAAAGGAGAAGGACTTTTATTCTTTGAAGAATATTTAGATCATTGATTGGTCTCTTGGGGCTCTTTATAGGCCTACCAAGCTTAAGTTTAAGATGATGTTGTTAGTAAATCTATTTTTGTTTTAAGAAGACTTGTCAGATGGCTATAGTATGTAATTAAGGTTTATGTCATATCATTGCAATATGTGTCACTAGTGTTTAAAGTTTCTTTGAGTTGACTAGTTACTTTTGGACAAAGTATTGTTGGTTTGAAGTTTTTTTATTAGCCAAGTAGAGAAGTATACTTTAGGACATTTTGATATTAGATCTTGTACTCGTGTGAAAAAAAAAATTGATTGCCAAGTAGAGGAGTATATTTTTGGAACACTTTGATATAACAGTCATATTAAATATTGTGCTTGGATATTTGGTAGTGAGGATTTTTGTAAAGTTATACATATATATATCAACTAACCTATGAAAAAAAAAACTCAATTTAACACTCTTAACTATAATTTAACCTTGTGAAAATCGTATATATATATATATATATATATATATCAACTAACCTATGAAAAAACAAACTCAATTTAACACCCTTAACTATAATTACGCCAAAGGCATTTTTCATATGGAGACGCAGTCTCAAAGATTCCTCATCTCCCCGGCCATTCACAATTCGACAGGTGTCGTGTTGGATTAGCCAATTGATCGTGGGCAAGTGTTGTGCTGATCAATGAGAATTTTTTTCTTCTCCGTTTTAGTTGGGTCCTGATTCTGCAATCTCGATTCATGAACTTTTGTCCCGTAGACCGCTGGTGTCCTTTGTGTTACGGTCGTTCCTGTACGTGAATGGATTGATTGGCAGTTGCAGGTCGTTCTTTGGATTTGGTGTTTAGCTAATGCATTTTGGAGCAGTATACAGGACAACCAAATCACCCCTGACTTGACGAAATTCGATGGAAGCCGGTAGAGAAAAATCTTGGAAAATTGCAGTTTAGAGTGTTTAAAATGCAATTTGGATGATCTCAGTCATTTTAAAATCGATCATTTAGTCTTTAGAGAGTAAATTCCAATGTCAAATTTGAATAATTAATGAAATAACAATTTTTCGGAGCGATTTTGATGAATTTTATTAAAAAATCTGCCGGAAACGTGGGGCAATTTGGTTATCTTTTATCCTACATGATGCATTTTATTTGGGTCCCCGATTCTGCCATCTCAATAGGTGAACTTCTGCCCCATAGACCACTGTTGTCATGTGTGTTACGGTTGTTGCTGCAAGTGAATGGATTGATGGATTGGTTGTCAGTTGCAGGTTGTTCTTTGTAGTTATCGTTTACTGTGTTTTCCTAACAAATGGTTTGCATGTATTATGTACTCTTCCATATGTTGTCCTAAACCACCGGTTTAGGCAATTTTTTTTACTGGATTTTACTGTCCTTGCCCGTGGTTCATTTATCTCGATTTGGGAAACTCATTCCCGATGATATTGCAGAGTTTCGCTTCACCATTTTTTTGGGTTTAGCAGACGCTATTCTGGATGAGTTTTTTGTCTTTATGCTCACAATTTGGTCAAGCTTCCATTTTACTGGAGCTTCATTGAATTCAATACAGTTTTCCCATGTCCCTTTATCCACTCGCATTAATGTTTCATCAATGCATTGTTGCTCAATTAATGCAAGAAAGCTTGTCATATGATTAAGACATGGGTCAATATCTTCATCTTTGCTCAGCTTATGGCGATCTTGAAAACCATGTTACAATGCTGCATTTGTCACATTTGTTGTTGCACTGCCTTTGCTTTGTGCATATAAACAGACCTTTAGGTAACAACATATTGATTTTGGTGCGCTTCATTTACACTTCACAGTTTGCAGTTTCTTTAAATTTGTAGGTATTCCTTTAGTCTACCTAATCTTTTTGAATATGCATTTAGTCTGATTATAAGATGGTCAAAGCCCATTGCTTTGTTTTCTTGTTATTGTTGCTTTGTCTGATTATTAGTTAATAATGTATTTTCTTTTGCAGTTTGCAGTTTCTTTAAATTTGCAAGTATTCCTTTAGTCTGCTGAATTTTTTTGAATATTCATTTTGTCTAATTACGAGATGATCCAACACCCTTGCTTTGTTTTGTTGTTATTGCTGCTTTGACTGAAAGAGAATGACACAATCCTTGCTTTGTTTTAGTTCAACCAAATAAAGCAAGGGTGTTCCATGAGATGGTCAAACACCCTTGCTTTGTTTTGTTGTTATTCCTGCTTTGTCTGATTATTAGTTGTTTATGTGTTGCATCATATTTTTTTTCTTGGCAATGCAAAATTCGATACATTTTTGCTTGAAAGGAACTCTGAAGCTGCAAACAGCGAACACCTTTGTTTTATTGCATATAAACACACCTGAAGATAACGACATATTGATTTTGGTGCGCTTCATTTACACTTTACAGTTTTCCTTAAATTTACAGGACACCAGCGGTCCTGTAAACAGTTATATTACCGATGGAAGAGTAGAGAATACCACCGATCCATAGTTATATTACACTATTTTGCAAACGTAGACTGGGCTAAACTAGACTAAATAGTAGACTGGAGTTTTACAAGCACGTTCAAAACAGTTGAATCCTTGCGTTGTCGCCGACGATTGATTTTCGTATAAATTTCTTTCACAAAAATAGTATTCAATTTTCGGCTTTTTGTCTTGTGGTTTGATTTAGGATTTTTATTATATGTTTCTGCAACCCGCAATCTGCATTTTGCGGGATTGCGCGTTGCCGAAAGGGAAATTGCGGGATGTGGGCTGCGGGATGAGGGTGGTGAATGAAATATTTTTTAGTAATCTCGTACCCCGCAACCCGCACCACGCAGCCCGCCCTGCAATTGCAAGATGCGGGACGCGGGATGAGGGTGGTGAATGAAATATTATTTAGTAATCCCATACCCCGCATCCCGCAGCCCGCATTTGCGGGGTGCTGGTTGCGGGATAGTGGATTATATATTAATCTATATATTGTATTAAGAAGACTAAATGAATACAATTAAGAAATAAAAAAAACATACATCTTCGTACAGCCCAAATTTCAATATCCCCCCTTCGTGTAAGTTCAACCGAAGAAAAAAAAAATTGTGATATCTGCAAGTATTCACATGAATATGTGACATTGCTATTTATTTTTTCTGTTCTTGCCCTTTTTCATTTCACAGGAAAAAAAAACTGTCACACTATGGAGAGTATGCTGACTGAAGATTCTATATCACTCTTGTTGCATGGTGCTGTCAACATTTGCCCACTGGTACAAGTCTCCTCATTAAACCAAGTGAACTCACTGAACTCATCATCTATTCGGTTCCAAATTTCTATCTCAGACGGGCTTCACAAGCATGAGATATTACTTCCAACTATATATAGTAGTCTTATAGAAACTGGACAACTCAAAGAAGGATCTATAATCAAACTTAACAGTGTACATCGAACATTGTACATAGTGTAACGTATGTTTAATTTCTATTTTGTCTTTGTCCACTTAATCATTTTCACAATGTTCATGCATGCAAGGTTTTTATATCCTATTCAACTCTAACGTACTTCTTCTCACAAAACTATTGCATTGCTTGCACTCAAGGTTGTCACAGTGGATGCAACGATTATTGGAGATCCTACACCTTACCACTTACTTGTACCTTCTCCCTCGCAGAGTTGTTCCTATGTTCCAGTGAATCCTAGCATAGTAGATGATAACCCTGCCTTGGTTCCATCAACTATTCCATTCACATCACTAACCTGTTCTAGCAAAGTATGGAACATTCAAGGTCAAGATATTGTCAAGACAAAGCTACACGAATATGGAAACCAACAAGGGTCTAGAAAAATATTTGGATTTGACATTGTTAATGCTTCACACGATGAAATACATATATCTGCATTCAATGAATTGGCACTCTCTTTGCATGAACAAATACATATAGGAATAGTGTACATGGTATCAAATGGCACATTGAATGCATCCAATCCAATTTTCAACCATTTGAAAAGCCACAATGAGATTTTCGTAGGTTCCCCCTCAACCATCCAACCATGCTTAAATGAATACCCCTTAATACCTTTTTTTTATTTAACTTTAAAACTATTCATGAGATACAAACTATACCTATCAATTCCATGGTGGACCTTGTTGGCCTTGTAATTTCAGTTTCTCCAACATCCACAATACGAAAATGAGATGGCATTGAGACTGTTAGGTGCACTATTGGACTCCGTGACATGTCAGGAAATAGTATTGACATAACACTTTGGGGTGACCATTGCCAAATTGAAGGAGCCAAACTTGCCAGCCTCTGTGGTTTACCTACGCCTCTAGCTGTAGCAATCAAAGGTGGCCGCGTTACAGAATTTAATGGAAAAACTGTTGGAACTATTTCCAACATTACTATTTTTATAAACTCAGATATTGAACAAACTTCAATTCTCCAAAACTAGTTTCATGAAAATGGATTTTGTTCAGCATCACCATCGTTGAGCCGAAAGTTCAATGCCTCTCACTATGGTTCTCGTAAAGTCACTACCATCAAGGACCTGCAAACTCTTCAATCATATAAAAAAGTTGTTTGGTACTCTCTTGTAGCAACCATCACAAATGTTAACATGGATGACTTTTATTTCCTTGCATGCCCTCTTTTTGTTGATGGAATACAATGCATGAAA
>LPNX011083658.1:237190-258142 GCA_001517045.1 Pseudotsuga menziesii
AATACAATACAATTTTGCTATCATGTTTTTTATAAAATGAACAACTTTGTTATCTTGTTTCTGGGCACAACTTTTCATTACCCTGTACATAACAATAATTACAGTAACTTCTTTTTTCATATATACTTTCTCACACTACACTTTGTTCTTCTAAAATTCCATTTTCTTACAATTATCAAATTACAACTTGAAAAAGAAAATTTACTCCAGTTATATTATTTTAAGCCACATTCTTACTTCCCCGTATGCAATGAATTAACGTTTGTTTTTTTTCTTCTGCTTAATATCCACATAGTTTCCAGTTAATACATGTACAAAATGTGTTTCTACCAACAATCAAAGCTTCTAGGTGTTTAACAAGGTTATAGTTATCTTGTAGGAATTATTCCAACTCGTGACAAGGAACAAGCCAATGCACGAAGAAGAGTTTTATATGCACAAGACAGAGATAAAAACAACAAGAAACAACATCATCTTTACAGGGCTGCTCGTATGTGTGTGGATATGTCTTCTTCAAATTCTCTTGTAGAACTTATCAACTCAGCTTCACTTCCATCTCTTGTACCAAATCCATTGAACAACCAGCTCAATGATGCACATCAACGATTTCGTAAAAATATGGACCAACTAGCTGATATGCATGTCTGCTCGATTTGCAAAGAATGTTACCCTAGTATTGTAACAAAAAAGTTCCATGAGGCATACACTTGTTCACGTTGTATTCTAGAATGAAAAGGGCATTGCTTTTCATTGGATAACAATATGGATCCGGGAAAGCAACCACCTATCCTTGCAGTACTTACACAGGTTGAAGAGATGCTCATTAGTCATGCTAACCCCATATTGCAAGTCACACATGCTCGTGGTGGTCAATATAAATACTCTAGTCATATTATTTGCTTCCCCCAAGACATTTCCAACATTGCGACATACCTACCGCATTTAGTATCATAACTTGACATACTCGTTGTTCGGAAATGCAATTCTACAAACAAACCATATGAACAGTTTGTTAGTCGAACACATGTTCTTGCTGCCCTTCAATTCAAAATGTCAAATGACCCATACTACAAGGATGTACAAATCAACCTAGTTGCATTAGCTTCTTTTCCACTTGTTTCAGCAGACCTTTCACCTTTGATTCCGCATCTTAATAACAATGCTACATCATCTCATCCGCAAAGCTTATCCTGTACAGATCAACCACCAAATTTATTTGAACCCTATGGATTGCAATCCTCATCATTTATTTCAACACAAACCAATGCTAGAACTGAGGTTGAAGAAATTAGACAGTTGTTACACATACCAAATATCCCACTACCACCTTCCATAGATTGCCCCCCTATAGAAATGTCCCCTATCAATGAGTACAACACAGAATGCCTTCTTTCCATGGCTTTTCCAACTTTGTTTCCCATAGGTACAACAATGTTATTACAACCACACATTCATCAATTTAATATGCACGAATATGCACTCCACCTTATTCACTATCACAACAACATATTTGCCCAACATCCTCGCTTCCAATACTACATATACAATCTAATTATGTGTCAACGAAGTAATAGTACTACCTATATTTTTGTCAAAACAAATCTTGAAGATACACTACCTGCGACAGTACATGAGCTTGTCAACCAATTGCAAGACATGCCAAATGATAAAATTGGTGAGCGGGTCACAAGATTTGGGTCTTCATTACGTGGAACACGGTCATATTGGAACAAAAGTAGAGTTGAACTAACAAATATGATCAATCAACAAGGTACACCAACATTCTTCTTCACCCTTAGTGCAACTAACACAAAAATGGCCAGATTTGCAAGCTCTAATGCCTGGTAAAGCTCCTAATGATTCAGCTCAAGTTTATCAATGGAAGGCTCACAACATCATATGAAATCCACGTATTACATCACAATACATGCACAATAGATTCAAAACATTTCTTAAAGAGGTGCTTCAAAAAGGTTTTCATATAACCGATTATTGGTGTAGGTATTATACCATCTATTCCTTTCTATTTCTCTCTATCTATTTTTATCTTTATACAATTTATTTCTAATATATGCTTTTTCCTCCCATCTAGATATGAATGGAAACATAGAGGATCCACTCACATTCATGGTTTTATTTGGTTGGCAAATGCACCAAATATGGACAAGTTAGACTGGGAAGACGATGTTGCAGTTGAAGCTGCAAAAAAATTTTTGACACACATGTGACATCTTGGAATCCTCGTAATTCCTAGTTGTCCACATCTAAGTCACACCATTCTACTACAAATGATCCATGCAGTCTTGCATCACCATTTATATCTGCATCAAACTACTCAACTGACTATGGAGAACTTGTTTATTTTGTTCAAAGGCACACCAAATGTTCAGGGTCAACTTGCCTTCGCAAAAAAGGAACATCTCTTCAATGTCGCTATGGTTTTCCATATGAGTTGCAAGCTACTTCTTCATTATTCATTGATCCAAATAGACAAAAAACCTACAATCCTGCAATAAATGATCCTCTTCTAAATATTCACAACCCTACCATGATTTCAATATGGAGGGCTAATGTTGATTGCCAACCTGTTCTTTGTAAACATGTTGTCCTCAAATACATTTCAAAGTATGCATCAAAAGTAGAGCCAAAAGAAGAAACCTATCATGCCATTCTGTCTCGACTTGCACATGCTGCACCAAGTGAGAGCCCCATTCTTCAGCCAATCAAACAATTTCTTGCACAAACAGTTGCAGAAAGAGAAATTAGTGCACAAGAGATGTGTCACGTGCCGCAAAAAATTCCTCTTGTTCTTTGTAGCTGTCACTTCTTTTCCCTAAACGTGAGCCAAACTATCTTCTGTTGTATTTCTAATGACACTAATAACACCCCTGAAATGCCCCCCCTTCATTTTTGCTTACATGCAAAGACCCATTGCTCTTGAGCATCTAACTCTGCTTGAAGTTGCTCGTTGTTGGTCTTTCTTTCCTAATAGGAAAAAAAATCCATGGAAACAAGACTTGTGTGACAAAATTGTTAGAGTCTATCCACATTTCACTTCCATTCCTCCCTCTAATTCTTCATCTTTTGAACCGTTTTGTTGAAGTGAACTTCTTATATACAAACCTTTTCAGTCTATCCCGCATGATATTGGAACCACAACTTTTGAAATTATTTCCCATTGACATTAGATTAAAGGCACATATGTTGTGTGGCATATTGAACGTACAAAAGAAGAACCCTCTACACCTCTATCCGATGGTTCAAACTTTGATGCTATTACATTTTCATTGTCCCATATCATGGATGAATGGGAACTTCTATCTCAAATGAGACCAGGCAATCACATCCAAATTAATGACCTTGAAATGCTTGGCCATCGTGAATTTGACAAAAATCACAATTGGTCACATAACAATATATGCACCCAAATGCATGAGACAGCAACATCATTCATTGAGGTCAATCGCTTGTCCATTCAACTACATGAAGATATCATGTAATTCTCCAATTCTCCTCATTCCTCGTCTCCCACACAACGCATAGCCTTTGATATTTTCATGTCCCATTTCAATAACAATACATATGCTCAACCGCTAAAACTGGTAATTCAAGGTACTGCAGGAACCGGAAAATCTTACCTCATATCGTGCCTCAAATTTGCACTTCAAAATGCATCTGAACAAAATGCCTGCCCACTTCTTCTCCTTACTCTAACTGGTGTTGATGCTTTTAACATACATGCATCTACAATACATTATGCTCTTCGAATACCATTGGTGAAATGCACCCTCTTGAAGGCCAATCCCTTTCAAAACTTCAAGAACAACTTCGCCATATTTGTTATATTCTCATAGATGAAATGAGCTTTATTGGTCCAAAAATGTTGACTCCAATTTATGCAGGCTTACGTCAAGCTTTCCCCTTGCAATCTACAATCCCATTTGGTGGTTGTTCCATAATTCTTCTTGGTGACTTTCGAAAATTACCTCATGTAAAAGACATCCCCATGTATGCAGGCTCATCTGTTGGAACTGCTCTTTGGCGTACATTTGATACTTTTATCACGCTTGAAACAATTTTTCGACAAGCTGGAAATAGTGCTTCTCAAACTGCCTTTCAACAACTCTTGCTAAACCTTCGAAATGCAACACCAATTCTTGAAGATTGGGCACTCCTAATGACAAGAAAAACCTCATGCCTTTCATTTGTTGAAAATTCTTCATTTGAACAATCTATTTGTATCCCACAAATAGCTCTGTTGCACTGCACAACAAACACATGTTGAAACAGCTTAATATGCCAATTGCACATTGCTTTGCAGAACAACGGAACCAAAATGCCCATCAATCCATTGATGATGAACAACTACCATTAAAGGTCCTTCTTGCTGTTGGTAAACAAGTCATGTTAACTGCTAATTTATGGGTTCAAGCAGGACTTGTTAACAGCTCACTTGGGAAAGTCATTCATATTGTCTACAAGTCAAATGAGAAACCTCCTACCTTTCCATCGTTTGTTGTTGTCGAATTTGTGCATTACAAAGGACCCTTATGTGATTCTTCTAATCCTACTTATGTTCCAATATCTCCAATAGACAAATACCGCTTCGAATGGCATGGGGTTTAACAATTCATAAAGCCCAAGGTATGACCCTAAAAAATGTAACAATAGATATTGGAAACATTGATAGACAAGGACTTACATTCACTGCAATATCAAGAGTTACATCTATTTCAGGCCTACACATTTCTCCACCTTTCTCTTTTTCCAGATACTCTCGAATGCAAGGCAATCGATATGTTGAACGTAGAAAACAAGAGGAAAGCTTACTTGCTTCAAAGTCTTTAAAACCACCTTCTGCTTGAATCTCCTCATTGTCTGTTGTATAGATGTACTGTTTTTATTTGGTCACTTGTTTATGTAAAATATGTACTATTTTTTTTACTTGATAGTGAATTCAACAATACACATATATACTTCATTACATTTATTATTATTTATTTATTTCTTGTTTGTAAAAAAATTAATTAATGAATCTCAGTTAATCAATGAAAATTAATTAAAAGTGAAACAGAATTAAGGCATTCAAGATAGCATGCAAGCGCTCAAGTTAGTTGAAAAACCAACTTATAAGCTTTGAAACTTTTATTGCTCAACCATTCACAGAAATAGATAAAGACAGTTCATAAAAGAAATTTCATGAGACTTTATCAATGCATTTAGAAATAACATAGATAAATCAAAGTTAAACAAACACATTAATTGATTGCAAATGAATCACAATATTATATGATCATTTGGAACAGAGAGACCAACATATGTCAAAGAAATTTAATAGATAAGTACAAGAGATATGGAACTATAACATTGTTTTTAATCAGAAATTCATGCAATAAATTGCACAAAACCTTTAGAAAGACAGAAGTATTGTTCGATCCCTTGCATCAGTCTCCCCTCTCCAAAAGTTCCAGAGGCCTCATACATTAAAGATCATCACTTAAATAATTATTACAATCAAAGGAATTCCCCCTAAAGGGGATCAAACTAATATCCTAAGAAATCTCTCCAAATCTTCCAAATTCGTAGTAGCTCCACAATATCGGGGTAATTGGCAGATTCAATGCCAACTTGAGCATTACACCTATGATCTTCAAGCTCATTCTTTCCCAATTTATGCCATAATCAGATGAAGATATGAATCTTCCCTTTCATTACAAATGGTTGCTTGATCAACTGCTCTAGATCATGTATACTTATGCAATCAAGTCCCTTGATTTTCTCCTCTTCTTCATCCCTGTGTTGCTCAACTTGCTCGATCACCAACCTGGGCGGACAAGCTTTTTCAATTAGGACCATGGTAGGAAAAGACGAGTCAATCATGATATTATCAACTGCATACCATCTCCTGTCACAAATAGCTTGTACTCTTTTAATAGATTCACCTGTTGTTTCTTCTAGGTCTTCCTAGGTTCTCATAATAGCTCTAACTTTCTTTAACTAAAACTTAGAAAGAAAAGTAATATTCTCAGGATTATCTTTCATATATCTTTGCTAATCAACCACTTCATCATAGGCCTTAGAAGCATGTTTTCTCTTCTCCACCAAGTCTTCTAGAACAACAGACATTTTATCAAACATTGTGTGAGTTTCAAAGATATTATCTAAAGTTTTGAATAAATCACACACCAAACAATAGTGTTCTCTGTTGATTCTGATAGCAAGTTCTTTGAATTATTCTTTTGAAAATTTAGAAAACGAGGATGAAGTTGCACTTGCAATTGCATCTTCAATCTCTTTTACCAACAATTCAACCTTCTGAGCCAGAGTGACATTAACAGTCCTTTCCCTTTGCAGTTCTCCGCTGACGGAAACATTCATCTCTTGAAGTTCATCACACCTGTTCTCATGTTTCCTTTTAAGCTTCACCGGTTCCTCTTTCAGTCTAATAATTTCTGCTTTATGCTTATCAAACTCCTAGTTCAAAGTGTTCACAGCATCAAAGTTGGCTCATGTAAAAGCCCCTAAGACAGATGCAGCATCAGTGGCATATGCCTGCGGATCACTTAATCACTGAGTCCACACCACCTTACTTACAACAGACATATCCATATCACCCTAGTCCCGGTTTCTTTTCCTACCTTTCCTCACCACTGATCTATCAGTTTTGTTGTATTGATATTCTCCTAGAGATACCACAAAATCTTCATTGAATTCTTCCCTTACCTCATTAATGGGGGGTATACTAATGCCAGTGGATATTAGGGAAGTAGTTTGAGTTGTGGTGATAGAAGGGATAGTCATAGTAACAGTGGAAGTAGATGGAGAAGGGTTCATATTCTGAGCAGGAATGGCTTCAGGAGCTGAGGGGATGTTAGGAATTGTAGTCTCAACTAATGAAACTTGCACAGTAGAGATCTTGGATGGTGATGATGAGACTGCTGAAGTTTCCTCAGCTACCGATGAAGACACTGAAATGATTGAAGGGATATGCAATGGAGTCTTAACAACTGTAGATATGTCAGATGTAGGAATAGGTATATCTATAGAAATAGGTATCATAGATTCAGGTAGACACGTAGCATCCTTATAAAGCTGATTCATGAAAGGTGTTACATAAGAACCATCAAATAATGAGGATAATGCTATAATAGATGAAAGAAGTATTGTAGAAGAAGAGGGAGTAAAGTGACTTGAAGGTTGAGATGGAGGAAGAGAGGATGAAAGAATACCATTGCTACCATTGGTGAGATTTTGGAAATCATTACTTGTCTCAACAGTAACAGGCACAGGAGAACTTCTTCCATCCTCTTCCTCTAAATGAGTTAGGTCAATAGTAGGAACATGAATGGAGATCTTTATCTTCTTAACAGGTTTGTCCTCAACCTGAGTCTTTTCAGGTTGAGTCTTTCCAACCACAGTAGCTACCTGGACAATTTCAGCTACTTGAGATGTTGCAACTTCTTGGGTATCTAGTGTTAAAGTCAACCTGTTCAGTGTCTGTTTTATCTGCTCTGAAGTCTACAAATAGTCTTTAACCTGCTGCTCCATAGATGTCTGGGGAATTTCTGTCATGGGGGATTTTCATTTATCCAAGCCCGAGTTGGTTTCTACAGATGCAGTTTTAGATGCCAGAGCCTCTTTTGCTGTAGCTTGAGCTTCCTTTTCTTCTTTGTCTTTTGTCATCCTTTCCAAGATGTCCAATTCCATAGACCTGAAATGTTTTACCTTGTCCCTGATCTCTTTTTGGTACTGCAAAATATGGCTTTGCTCTTCTTTGCTTTTCGCCCTTGCTAAAACTTCAGAAAATGTATCCACTCCCTGATAAATAAAATCATCAGGAGTTTCCTCATGAACATAACCAGCTTTAAAATGATTTTGCTTTAGGTGTAAATCAACAATGCCTTTAGGATCATGTTGTCTTTTGCATGCAAAACCAAGTTTAAGTGACATGATATGGTCACTCAGCTCCAATGCCCAAGTAGAAGAGGGAACGCTCAAGGATCCAAGTGTAATAGGAATCCTAAGCCAAACTTCTCTTTGGTGTAGCACATTTCTTGTAGATTCCTTTTATAACTGTCTGAAATGAGATCTCTTCTAAGACCAACCTGTCTGGGATGACTTTAGGCAACATGTGAGCTGCGTTACTGCCATAAACCCTGATGTAGGTGAAATATTCACCCACATACTAGTCTCCCATTGTGGCTATGAGAGCTTTTGCTTCTAGTGAGAAAGCAGGGGCTTCTTTGTTGAAAATCAGAAAATATACTTGGCCAAGGAAACTTTCACATATATCATAAAACCTAACCACATAGTTCCCATCCCAAAGCTCAGAATGATAAATATGTACAGGCGGGGCCGGCAATTCCCAACTCCATCCCAAATTAGGGTAGCAGAAATCAACACAAAAAACGTCCACAATGAATGCAGTGAGATAAAAGTTGGGCTTTTTCTTAGCAGTGGCTTTCTGGAACTCTTGAATAGCATTTTTAAGTTCCAGTGACAGAATTGAGTCCCAAGGGAAAGCTTCACCTGTGGTAATAATGTGATGATCAATGGGAGCCCATTCCTCTTTAAAGAACGAACAGTTGGAAAGGCCATAAAGCCTGCATAACATCGCGGCTAACAAGGAATAAGGTTCTTTGAACCACTTGATAGGGTATAATTGGTCTTTCCTCTTGGAAAATTTACGAGATTCAGTCATCCAGGATTTAAGCATTTGGTCGAAATTGAATTTGGATTTCGCAGTGTTAACAAAATCTGCATCTACAAGCTGGCTATAAGGTTTAAGAGCATAAATCCTCACAAAATTTTATGAGCAGAAATTGGCTAGCTGAGACCCGGTACTGGTATTGAAAGAACAGTCTTTCACATTGGCATGGTCAATAATCCATCACACAACATCGTTATAGGGTAGGATGGCTAGTCTGGCAGCGATCATATGCAAGCCATAATCTCTAATTCTCTCATAAACTGTTTGGTCACTCTGGAAATATGAGAGGTCATTGTTATCGAAAATTGAGTAAACCCTGGACTAGTCTAAATGATAAGTTTCAGTGACATGGCTGCTAGTATCAGAAAAGACACCGAAGTTCAGGTCTCTCATAAACATATCCTTCTGGAGGTTTTTACTCCTAGTGATTCTGGGGGTTTTGGATGTCGCCATGTGTCGTTTTTTGAATATTTACACCAGAAGTTAAAAACTAAATTATACAGTAAGCACATTAATCAATTCAAAATGCAAGACAACAACCTGGTAACCAACTTGAAACCTGGTAATCACTGTTGAAGTCGTGTGGTAAAATCTTGAGGTAAAAATCACAAAGCAGAGTGAATTACAATAGTAAAAACAGTGAAAAATCGTAAATCAAAACTATCATATTTATAATCCCCGAGAAATAATAGAGACCGTCAGATGAGGGTAAAAAGAAAAAGAACAGTTAGGATCAGCTTTGTGGGATGCGAGATCAAAACAAAATTTGCAAGTTTATTAATTGTTCCGCAACTTGCGGGTTGCGAGATGCAGGAACGCAAAATAGTACAAACTTTATTCAATTAGCTCCATAGCCCACATTCCGCATTTTGCAGGATGTGGGTTGCAGGCAAACACAAACTAAATGAAAATAATAAGAACTCCACAACCTACATTCCGCACATTGCGGGATGCGGGATGCGGGTTGATTAAAATTAACACATATAAAAACTCTCCTGCACCCCGCATTTACGGGATGCGGGTTTGAAAAATGAAATATCAAATGAAAGGTTTCTTGCATTCCGCAAGTTGCGGATTTGCGGGTTGCGAGATGTTAAAACAATCCAAACAAAAATTCATCATTCTACATTCAAAATTTAGGCTCCTGTGTCATAATGACATGGGATCTGTTGTACTTACAACAAGACCTCAGATAGTCATGCTAGAGGCCATTCTATTTAAATCATTGCACCAAGTTACCCGTGTCAATTGCTTTAAAATATCTAAATAACATGTATAACATGAAAATTTGATGTCCCGTGTCTATTATCAAATCAAAAGAGCAACCAAAGGAAAAAAAATCCACCCAAATCCATCTTCACCAAATCAAGAGGTTTGTAGTTCAGTTTGTATATCTCTTTTAATTCTCAACGGATTCTAAGCTGGGTGAGATCGGTTAACATGAATCTGTGCTACTTGTGAACTTAGAAAACTACTATGTTAGGTATACTTCATATTATTTCATGATGATGTACATATATATATTAATTAAAAGTAATCAAATAAAAACTAAACTTGAATAATAAAAAAATTAGATATAAATATGTGGAAATTTCATAAACTCTTAAAAAAATTAATCTCATTATTTAGAATACTTTGAAAAAATTATAATGATTTTATACATGAGCATGTGGGAATTTCATAAACTTTAAAAAATAAATCAATCACATTATTTAGAATAATTAAAAAAAAATGAAATGGTTTTATTACAACAGTTTTACTGATATTTGTAATGATATTTTAAAGAGAGTTTATGTCACCAATGATTATGACCTTCCATCTTCCATCCATACACAGTTGAAAGGAAGGGACAAAAGCCCGTGAGAGCATGTCATTTAAAACATATAGAATAAAAAATTAAATTGAATAAAAGACTTGGATGGATTTGCATAAATTAACAAATTAACATATGTATTATCGAATTTACTGTGTAATCATTTGCAGAAATAGATACATATTTTAATAAAATAAGCTCTATTAAAAGCTTATCAATACATGAGTCACTAACAAGGCTGTGAATAAATGTACTAATTGATCACAAAATACAAACAGTAATATTGAATCATCTGAAACAAGAAAACTCATTATTCATTAAGGAAACTTAATCAAATAAACAAAAAAAGACATGAAAGAATATCATTATTGTATTAAATAGATTTGCATAAAATTACAAAACCTCAATTAAACAGAGGTATTTCCAAAGTCTTGTCCAGATTTTTTCCTTCCAAAAAGTCGCTATTACATGTGAAACCCACCCTTTAAATAATTATTACAAAGAGTAGATTTCCATCAAATTCATATTGACAAATCTAAATAAAACTAATATCCAAGGAAATCTCACCATCTGCTCCAAATCCCTAGCAATTCCTCAATGTTGGGATAGTTAGTTGATTCAAAACCAAGTTGAACATCACATTTAGAATTCTCCATTTCGTTTTTAGCTAACTTATGCCAAATGCAGATGTAAATGTGGACCTTGCCCTCAATAGCCAATGGTTGTCTGATTAAGTGATCGACATCCTCAATCGTTATATGATTGAGCCCTTGGATTTTCTCCCTTGCTTCATCTCTCTGCCATTCAACCTGCTCGATCATCAATTTTGGAGGACAAGCATTTTCAATAAGATTTACTGCGGGAAAAAGCAAAGCCTCCATGATACTGTCAATAGCATACCATCTTCTTCCACACATAGCTTGTGCCTTTTTTATAGTCTCATCGACCATCTCATTAAGATCAAGCCAAGCACAGAGTGTTGTTCTGACTTTCTTTAGCTGAAAGATGCTAAGGATGATAATGTTTTCTGGTTTGTCCTTCCTGTACCTTTGCCAGTCTACAATCTCATCCAAAGTCTTTGAAGCTTTCTCCCTCTTTTCCACGTTGTTAACAACTTCTAACTTGCAGAGTATCGAAAGAGACATGGTGAAGAAAAATGATGGTTATTTGAACTTTGGTTAAATATGACAATGTGAATGTATGATAAAAGGGCACATGAATGGCGAAATTAACTCATAATCTAATGGTATAGGACAAGGATATGAAAATCAATGGTTTAGAATAGATCCACTCCGTGGAGATGCACGGGAGATAAGGGTATGCGGAGATAATTAACAATCTATGAGGATCGACAGTTATGAGATCGGATCAATAAAATCTACGGTTGATAAGAAGTTCGCTCCATAAAGTTGCGCTTTGTTAAAAACAAAAGAGCCTAGTAGAATGTGTACGTGTAAGTTAATCCAACGGATTAAAAATAAAGTGAAAATTCATCAACGGTTATCATCAGATCCAAAGGGTAGAGTTGCACGACGGTTGGAGTAGAAAAGCAGTAGCAAAATTAAAACCACGATACACGTGGCGGCTTGCGGTACATTCCATGGAGAAAAATGGTTTAAGAAAAACCACTAAAAGGAGCCTCCGGAATGGACTTCTATATAAAGTGAAGTTGACTTATTTTGAAGAATCATTTTTTATTTTACATGTCAGGATGAATGAAAAGGACCGCCCACCACCCTTTCACAGTCAACTTCAGGTACATACAGTTACAGTCACAGGTAAGTTTCGAACACTCAAGCTTTATTCACAGAATTATTGTCGTTTTTCTATTATGGAGAAAGAGAAAGGGTTAGAAGGTCTTAACCGAATTTTGGATGAAAGAGAAGAATTCTTGGTTGATAGAGATAGGGGTGTATATGACCCATTCCTATCAGTGGGAAATGTATCAGTTATTAAGGAAAGATTGTGGCGATATATTTCACAAGGAAACGACATTTTGAATGCCTGCAAGTCATTTCTGTATTATTTCGCCATTGAACAGACCTTACCCTTTCCTGAATTTGTCGAGTGGTGTGCAAGTAATTACTTGTCTTCTGAGAGAGTCATTGTGAGTCGTTTCACGTCCAATATATTGTGTAGAATCGATGCAAAAACTATCTGTGGATTTCTGAATTTGCCTGATAATTACCCCGATAGTGGTGAGTCTGTGAATGAGTATGTTTTGGCTGAAGTGTACAGAGGCTGTAAAACTGAAGTTTGGTGTAAATTCTTGTCTAGCATTCTTAATGAAGGCCAGTCATTAGAAGGTCTCTTTTTGCCATATCGTATTCACATCTTCAAGGAGGAGGTCCAATTGGTTGTGTCTTTGGTCTGTCAGGTTTTAGGTCTAGATGATGACTTTCATGTCAGTGAGGTTGTCTTGGGTTTCTTACTAAAAATGAGTTCAGTTAGTCTTGAGTCTGAGTCCCATTCAATCCATGTCTTCAGTTTGGATGAATATTTAGCAAAGGCTATCCATATCCAATTAGTCGAGTTCTCAAAAGTCAGATTTTTCAAGTATCAATCATATTTGCTGAACATGTTATTATGTTCAAATGTAACTGAATTGCAATTCTTGAATACTATATTCTCTTCGGATCTGCCGAAACAAATCAATATGTTCGAATTTGTAAATTCCATTATGTCGGAGATATATAAGTTGCTGTTTGATGAAGTATTGCCCAGAGTGTTGGAAGAAATGAAGATTATGATGCAATCATCACCGGAAGACAGGATTGGAGATTGGTTTTTGTATAAAGACTTTACAGTTTTAAGAGTATATGGTTTCACCGGAGAGCCTTACAGGCTGCCTGCTTTCCTTACCCCTAGGATCTTTGCATTAGAATACATGAGACAAAGATTATATGCAGAAGAGGAACATTTCGGAGCTTTCAAAAAATCCTCCAATATCAAATTCCCCCTTAAAGTTGGTTCCTTCGTCTTTAAAAACAAGGGTGCCCTGATGTTTGTAGAGAAATTATTGGAAAATATGGATTTTCAAAAGGATCAAAGGGTCAATTATGATCCTTATCATATAATTTCTCTAAGAAAACAAGCAGATAAAAATAAACCATTTGATCACCAGGTTGTTAAGGGTTTGAAGGAAGTAGCCAATTTGTCTTACTTTGTGGAAAATCCAAGATGTAACGAGGGTACAAGCAGTGGATCGGTTGCAGTGTCTCAAATACCAGAAAGTTCTAATGTTTTAATTAAAAGAAGTTTTTCTGAGATTGAAAATATGGAAATAGATGAAGACAGTTCACATAAGAAGACCAAAACATCTCAAGATGATAAAATTTCAAGTGAAGTAGTTTCGAATGAGTTGAAAAAGGTAGCTTTGATTCCTAAGAAGTAAGTGCAGATAAATCAATTTTCTTTTAAAAGTGCAAATAATGCAGAATCAGGTTCAGTTTTTAAATCTAAAGAAGAATCCATGACTAGCTATGTAGAAAAGCAGAGACAGTCCCTAGAAGAAACTAAAAATCTACTCCCACGAGTGAGAAGTCTGAATAACCCAAAGACTTCCTTGATTTCCACTCGGGATGTAGAGAGAAACACTTTAAAATTAGCTATGGTAAGTGACAAAAAAAGTGGCTGAAATGGAAGTAAGATTGGATAAAATCAGTGTACCTGACAAAATACAGTTGCATAAACAGACAGGAGATATTATTTATTTAGATTTATTGCATGCCATGGTGAAAATTAACAAGTTGCAAGTTTTGGTTGATAAATTAGAAGTCCAATTAAAGCACGAGAAATTTGAGAACAAGGCGAATTCTATTCAAATAAAGAAATTGCAAGCAGATATCGTAAGCTTAGGGGATGAAATAGGAAACACACTAGCCATCAGAAGACTTTTGGAAGAAAAATATAATGCCCTCCAGGTACTAAAGAAGAAATTGAAAATCTCGAGTTCCGAACATGTTCAGTCATTAGAGTTGTTAGCATTACAGGAGGAGAAGGATAAGATTCATCAGGAAAAGATGGAGTACAAAGGCAAAACTGTGAAATTGCAAGAAGAAAAGAACAAATGGGAAACGGAGCGAAATGAGTTAATGGCACAAATTTCACAGTTAAAGAAAGACCAGAGTGATGAAAAAGAGATTATAGAAGAAGTAATGAGCCAGACTCCTACTGATGAAGATTTGACCATTGTAAATATTGAAAAGGCTTTAAATGATTTTTCTACTGATGATTTACTAGTACCCATGTCACAAGTAAGCTTGAAGGATGTAGAGATAAGGGAATTAAAACAAGAAAATGAGAAAATCAAATCCGAGCTAACTAAAATGGCCGAAAACAAGAATAAGATATTACAGGATAAAGGTCAATTACAAAAGAAGCTTAATGAATTAAAAGAAAGGAATACAGGAAAGGGTCCTCTTCAGGGAGCCAAGAATATAATTTGGGGTACCTTGTCTTTGGAGATTAATAAGTTCAAACATTATTTGAATTTCATTGATGACCAAAGTACACTGGTTAATTTAGCCAATCAGAGATTAAAACTAGTAAATGAGACCATGGAGAGGAAGCCCCTAAGTACAGCTCAGAATGCATTGAATTTCTTGAATTCATTAACTTATAAAAAATTACAAGATATAGGAATCAAAGACAGAGTGGCAATGGTACTGTGGTAAAAAAGGTTCATTCACAAACATCATCTTATGAAGACAGTACAAGATAAGGCTGATGAGATGACTTCGCGTATTAATGATTTCAAGTGTGCTTTTAAAGAATTGTTTGAAGATGGCATTCCTTCTTTCTAGGACGAAGAAAGAAGACTTATTTCTCAAGAACATTATCATAGCCTACTAGTACAAAGCCGTATGAATCACTCCAAGTTTAATGATTTGGTAAAGGGGTTGACGAAAAAAGTCATTGTGGACAAATTAACAGAAGACTTCGAGATATTGCAGAAATTTCTGATCGTCAGAGGAGGGATGCCTACTATGTCTTATGAAACCTATATGGATCTGGAAGTGTCTATCCGGGAAATGATTCAGTACGACATCCCAAGCGCAGAACAATGGAGAGCCGTGGAAAGATTTGGAAAAACAAAGTATATTCTTCATCCATGAAAACAGGGGTTGTGCGCTATGGAGCTGCCACAGAGCTGCTTGTTCGAGCCTTGTTGTCACCAAGTTGATTTTAATTAAATGATTTGTTATCAGGATCAAAGCAAGTAGTTTATTCCTAGTTGTTAGGGATATAGTTATAAAGACTTTGATTAAACAGATTATTCAGTTATTAAATCTTCTTGGGGAAGAAATCATTTATGTATATATTTGCATTTACTTGATGTAATGGGGGTTGGAACCCATTTGTTGATCAATGTTTTGAAGACATATAATTTTGTGAAATAACAAAGTTGAATGCGTGTGGGTTATCAGAGATTCTTGTGCTGTTTACATTACAGTCCGTATTTTCTTTCCTGTGTGATCGTTTTTTCGGTGTTACATTCCATTTTGTTTTCCTCGTATCTGAAGCGTAGTATTGAATGGTTGGAATTCATATTTGTTATGCTCTGACTATTGTTTCAGATATTTCATAAATGTTTCTACTAAAGTTAATATGGAATTCATCTTTGGATGCTCTATATTGATGGACTGTTCATTATTTCTTCCTTTTCCACCTGAACTCAATGAATGACTGTAATTAAGCGGTTATCTCGCCTTTGATAAAATCTCACGCATGCGACCTTGTGATATTTTTGTGTATATTTGACTCCATTGCCCAATGATTATGTGTATCGTTTCAACTATTTATATGATTTTCAAGTGATTTTATATCTGGCCTTGTTAAATTTATATCTAAGAGATCCCTCTCTGGAAAGGAAAGCCAGTTTCTTTCTGAAGTGGTTTTTGCTATTACCTTTGGGATTTACCTTTGCAACCTGGGTATATTCTGAGTGCTAACAAATTGGCGCCATTGTCGGGGAACGAAAGTGCAAATCTGCCCTGGGAAGAATGACAGAGTTTTGAAGACCAAGAAAAGATTTCTGTGGGTAAACATGAATTTTTATCAGTAGAAAAGGTTGTATATTTGCCCTAGCGATTCCATGGTAAAATTTGTCAAAATTTAAAAAGTCATTCTAGCTTCGAGAAGACATACACGAGGTAATTCTGACACTGAAATTTTAAAGAGTTTGGAAGATCTAGAAAGATTATTTAAGAAAAAGGATAAAGAAAAAATAGATTTTCCTTTGTTTGGTGCATCATCTTCTCAAGATTCTCCTAATATTTTTTATCCAGAATGGGAAGTTAATGTTGGAAGAAGTTTGTTGAAAACTAAGTCTGAGTCTGATCTTAAGAATACTTAATTTAATTCTCGTAGATTAGAATCTTATTTGTTGGATTCTCTTTAGAGATATTTACAACAGTCTACAAAATTCGAAACACTTGTTGTTCAAAACACTCAAAAGTCCTCAGTACCTCTGAATCCGCCTAGACCAATGGCAGCCAGATTTGCTCCTTTGCGTTTGCCTGCTTTATTACATGACCTTCCTCAAAATTATTCCCAAAGAATTTCCTTATTTTATGGAGAAGGAGACATAACCGCAAAGCAACATGTGGCTAAGTTTGAAGATTTTGTTGACTTTGAAGAAGTTGATTATGCAGATGTTAAAATGCGGTTATTTGCTCAAAGTTTATCAGGTGAAGCGAAGAAATGGTTTAAAGACTTGCCAGATGGATCTATATTAAATTTCCAAGCTTTCCAGAATGCATTCCTAGACAAATGGGATGACAAACAGAATCCTTGTCTCAGTATAACAGTCTCCAAAAGGGGGGTTTTGAATCTGTTCATGAATTTTCAAGTAGATTTATGAGGGTTTATAATTCTATTCCAGAAGATATAAAACCTTCTACAGCCGTCGCTAAACAGCATTATACTGGAGCCTTTGATAATGACTTTGCATTTTCATTGAGAGAAAGAAAATCAGCAACTCTTGCCGCAATGTTTACAGATGCTTTAGAAGTGGAAGCGAATATGATGGCAAGTGGAAAAATGAAACACAGAGACATTGATAGGAGGAAAAAGGAAGAAAATTCGCCCTCTACTTCTTCTTCTACCACTGATATCAAGTTTGAAATGATGTTGAAGACAATGGAGAAGTTGATGGATAGATTGACTATGGATAATAGGGCGTTCAACAGAGAACAAGTCGATCCTCAAATCAGGAATCCTAATTTTAGAAGACCAAATCCTCCTATACTTCCATAAAATAGGCAGAGAGACATGAGAAACCCAAGAAATCAGGAAGATCAGCAAATTCGACCACCGTTTCCTGAGAATTATGTCGCTAACGAAGAAGACCCTACTGAAAATGAAATTCATCTTTTTGGAGAACTAGATTCAGATATATGTCTTGCTGAAGAAGAACATAACATGTTTGCACAGGAGGATGGGAATGAAGAATTTGAAAAGGAGACAAAACAGTATCAAAGAGGTTATCTGTATGCTATGGATGATGTACAGAGGAAGATCAGATTGAGAAACAGAGAAGACTTTATAAATAAAGGGAAGGTAAATCCAAATCAGCCTTCCACTAGGCTTTTAAATATAGAAAGGGGAAAAGAAATACAAAAAGAGTCTGTTGTAAATAAAGAAGTTGAGAATGAGATACCAAAAAACAAAGGAATGAAGCAAATAATCCCAATTGATGTGGAAAGAGTCAGTTCTAGTTTCAATTTGCAAAATGAGCTTTCCAAGTTGAAAATTTATGTTCCATTTAATGAGTTGTTGAGAAACAATGAATATAGAAACACCATAACAAAAATGGTCAAAGGTTAAGGAGAATTGCAATCTGATATTTTGGAATTGAATGATGATAATCCTACTATTTCATTTGGGCCGAAAGTTGAAAATATAGAAAATGAAGAAGTCCCTCCTTTTTATTTGAGTTCGAATGTGCATGATATGGTGGTCCATAATGCTATGTTAGATTCGGGTGCATCACATAATTTAATGCCAAAAAGAGTAGTTGAAAGTTTTGGGATTGGAAGTGACAAGACCTTATAAAGATTTGTATTCTTTTGATTCCAGGAGAGTAAAATGTCTTGGTTTGATTAAAGATATGGTAGTAACTCTGAATAAATTACCATCTAAAACCATAGTAATGGATGTGGTAGTAGCAGATATCCCACCCAAGTTTGGAGTATTGTTATCAAGATCTTGGACTTCAAAGTTGAAGGGTAGTTTACAAATGGATATGTCATATGCTACTATTCATGTTCAAGATGGAAGTAAGAGGTTGTATAGTGAGAAAAGAACTCCTTATGTAGTGAGCAGTCAAGATAAGCCTGAAGTTCATCATATATATGCTGTTGATACTGATTTGGGGTCGTCCATTTTCTTTAATGATACTGTCCCATATGATTTGGAAGCTACATTGCAGATGAAGCCTGAAGAAAATAAAAAGGAAGAAGTGATGGAACAAGATGCTTTGGAAACAAAACAAAAAAGAGAAGGTTTGTGGACTATGTACTTTGATGGATCTGTGGCAAAAATAGGCATTGGAGCTGGTGTGTATATAATTTCTCCTATCAGGGATTTTAAATCTTTATCGGAGAGCCGTGATGTTTGCCTTGATTGGCTACACTGGAGATCTGAGATCTGATCGCAGCTATTATGGAGATCTGATAGCAGATATCAGTGTTCATCCAATCACCAGATGTATGTTGGGAGCTCAGGAGAAACGATTGATGGTGGAGTTTGGACCGCAAGGTTCAGATTTGCTAGATCGGTTGGTTCTGGAAGATCTCTGATCCAGGCCTGCATAGATTGCTGGATTTTCTTTGGATATCAGAGTTCACTAATGTAGGAGGATTTTGGCAGCAGCTACAAGGTAGTTCTTAGGGTTCGGGTATGTGGTCTGACGGGCTTTGATGTGATTTGGTGGGGAGGCATGGAGGAGGAGGTGGATTACACCTCGGATGGGACCCATGAAAGAGATATTTTCGTTGAAGGCGGATTTTCTGGTGCTTTGGGTCGGCAGGGGGTGCTGACTGGATCTTTGATGATGGGTTGGGGGCCAGGGGTCCCCACTGGGCTCGTGGAGGTAGTGGGGTTGGCAGAGAATGATTGTACTCAGGCTAAAAATCTCAGGAATTCATCGCCTTTCAAATCGGTGGGTCTAGAGGGTCTTGAGGCAGTCTTAACACATCTAAAGACGCCGGAGGGTTTGGGTGTAGACAGGCCCGACCTCGCTGGTCTTCTCAGGAGCATTCTCTCACCTCATATCGGGGACTTTACAAATTTCCCTGAACTTTCTTTGGTGGAGCTCCCTGAAAAGGGCTCCGCCCCTACTCCTAAACATGGTGGGTCAGCGAAGGAGGGATCTCATAAAGGTCCAAAGGAAGTTAAAGAACGGAAGCGTAGGGATAAGCTAGTGCTGGGGGT
This sequence comes from Pseudotsuga menziesii, assembly GCA_001517045.1. Classification (NCBI taxonomy): domain Eukaryota; kingdom Viridiplantae; phylum Streptophyta; class Pinopsida; order Pinales; family Pinaceae; genus Pseudotsuga; species Pseudotsuga menziesii. Next base: position 257,152 of record LPNX011083658.1, read on the forward strand.
TGATGTTACATTGGTAGAGGCAAAGGATATGTCATTAACAGCAGTGGTTGGGCATGTCCGTGGCAAACGTCTTAGCCATGATTTTCTCCGGAGGTGGGCGGCAGATCAGTGGAATCTCTTGCTGGAGTCCGCTCCTGAAGTTCGGGTTTTAACTAAAGGGTGGTTTTCTTTCATCCTGCATAGTAAAGAGGCAGTTGACGCTGTCCTGAGCAGACAGTGGTCTATGCTTGGGGTTCCTATTGTATTGAAAAGTTGGACCCCTTTTTTCGATTCGCAAACGGAAAAGATTAACAAGGAGCCTCTGTGGGTAAAACTTCCAGGTTTTCCCATGCATTTATGGAATGAGAACCGTTTTGCTGAAATAGGGAATTATCTGGGGGAATATGTATGTGCTGATTTTTCTTTTTTGGAGACTGGTAAGTATACGGTAGCTAAAATTCTGGTAAATATTGATATGTGCAAGGGACTCTCCTCTGAGATAACTGTACAGTCTAAGGATGGGGACTTTGTGCAAATCCTCGACTATGTGGGTGTGCCTTTTCAGTGTCTTCGATGTCATACATATGGACATTTGGTGGCCAAATGCCCGCTTCCCTTTAAGGCCTGCAAACCACTGGTTGAAGCAGTTTTTGATGGACTAGAAGCTACAAAGGAGGTGGGGGTTGATGCTGCGGTGGGGGTCAGGAATAATGGGCCAGTGGAAGATCGGGAGGTGGACACAGTACCTGTGGTGCAGGCTGTTTCCAGCGAACTCCCCTTTACTTCAGTCCTGTGCGAGGTGGACAAAGGTACGAAGGTGCCTGGGGGATTATTCGAAGATAGTCTGAAGACAGTGGCTACTTTGGTTTCTCCATCTCTGGAAGGCTCTAGGACGATACCCATCCAAGATTATACTCGAGGGGCTTCTTCTTCTCTCTCTGTGGGTCTTTCTATTGTCCCTACTCATGCAATTTCTCTCCTCCCTGTCTCTGATGATGTGGGGGGGGGGGTA
>LPNX011083658.1:258300-314283 GCA_001517045.1 Pseudotsuga menziesii
CTGGGGGATTGGCATCGGGGTGGAATATGCAAAGCTGTAGGTGTGACTGCTCTTGGGGGATTTCTTCTGGTGTGGGGTTGAATTTGTGGATCGCTGAGATTGGTAAGACTTTCAGGATTATTAATATCTACGGGCCTTATCTGAATAGAGTTAGCTTTTGGGACTCTTTACTAAATTTGGATTTTGTTGAAGACACTGAGATTATTTTGGGGGGAGACTTTAATCTTTCATTGGGAGTCTCTGAGGTCTGGGGGCCTAGGGCCGTCCCGGATGTATTGGCAAACTATTTCATTCAAGCCTTTGCAAGGAAGGATCTTCTGGATATACTCCCGCCAAAGATTGTCCCTACCTGGCAAAATAAGAGAACAGGGGATCAAAGGGTAGCCAAGAGATTGGATAGGTTCTTGGTGGCTAAATCGCTGGCTCTTGGGGCTGAGCTTGTTCGGCAGTGGGTGGGGACAGGTGGATTTCTGATCATTGTCCCATTTTTCTGGAATTTCGGGGTCAGCGGAGGAAACCTCCAAGTCCTTTTAAATTCAACTCCGGATGGTTGAAGGACCAGGGTTTTCAATCCTTGATTAAGGAGCTGTGGATTCCTAGGCCACATAACTCCCAGGAGCATGCGGGGGCACATTTTTATCAAAATCTGAAATGCATAAAGGAGGCTATTGTTTCTTGGGCTCACGCGAAGAGGGTGAATGATGATAAGACTTTGAGGGACTGTGAGTTGGCTATTGACAGGTTGCTTCACAGTCAGGGGATGGGTTTCTTGGATGATCAGACAAAGGATGAACTTCTTACTTTGGAAACTAAGCAGAATGTGATTCTATGTGGGCGAGAGGAAATGTGGAGGTTGAAGAGCAAAGCAATCTGGTTACAGTGTGGAGATGAGAATACCAAATTTTTCCAAGCATATGCTAATGGGAGAAAATTCTCAAATTCTATTTGGGAGCTATCTTCGGCAGAAGGGGAACAGGTATCCAGTTTCGATGGGCTGGCTGAGATGGGTGTGAGATATTTTGGGGATCTATTTTCTGCACAACCTGGAGACTCTATTGCTGAGGTCATTAGAGTGGCACAACTCTTTCCCAGCTTTGTGGATGAGGAGGCAAACAGGATGTTGATGGGGGAAGTTTCGGTGGAGGAGCTGTCTCGGGTGCTTCACTCATTTCAAAAAGACAAAAGCCCGGGGCCTGATGGATGGCCTGTGGAATTCTTCTTGGGTTTCTTTGATTTCTTCGGTGAGGAGCTCTTGTCAGTTGTGGAGGAATCTCGTAAGGCTGGGTTTATTCATGGACCGTTCAATTCTACTTTTATTGCCCTTATTCCTAAAAAGGATAATCCTACTAGTTTTGAGGACTTTAGGCCCATCTCACTGTGCAATTGCATATATAAGATCATTGCTAAGGTAATTGCAAGGAGACTCAAATCTGTTTTGTCTCTTCATATTTCTAGTGAACAATTTGGGTTTCTGGAGGGCCGTCAAATTCATGAGGCTATTGGAGTTGCATAGGAAGGTCTGCATACTCTGAAAGTTCAGAAACAGAAAGGTGCTGTGATCAAGATTGATCTCTCAAAGGCATACGATAGGGTCAGTTGGCTTTACTTAAGGTTGTTGCTTACACACCTGGGCTTCTGTTATGAATTTGTCAGATGGATTATGTCTTGCATCAGCTCGGTGAGTTTTGATGTACTCATTAATGGAGCTGCTAGCCCTTTCTTCCAAGCTAGACGGGGTCTTAGACAAGGGTGTCCACTTTCTCCCCTTTTGTTTCTTCTTGTAGCTGAAGGTCTCAGTCGTTTCATATTGGCTTCAAAGGCGAAAGGGTCATTTAGTGGCATTGCCATCTCACAAATAATGTATATCACGCACCTCCTTTTTGTTGATGATATTTTGATTTTCACTAATGGATCGAGACAGGATATTGATAAGGTGGTAGCAGGACTATCACTGCTACAAGCTACTGCGGGTGTAGTGGTTAATATTGAAAAATCCACGATATCATGCTCGAACTTATCTGAGCAGGAGACACATGGAATTGCTCTACGGGTGCCTTATAGAATTATGGATCTGAATGAAGGGATAAAGTATCTGGGGTTTTTCTTAAAACCGAACTCTTATCTGAAGGCAGATTGGCATTGGTTACTGTCAAAGTTGGAAAAACGTCAAAAATGGCTCTCGCGGGCTGGAAGGCTGGTAATGGTAAAATCTATCTTGGAAGCGATACCCGTCTACTGGATGTCGCTAGCTTGGTTGCCTAAGGGGATTCTTGAACAGATTCGCAGGCTGTGTTTTTCATTTCTGTGGAAAGGACAGAATGATCACAGGGCTCTGGTGTGGGTGAGGTGGGAGAAAATTGCAGTAACAAAAGCTTTGGGAGGCTGGGGGTTAAAAAATATTTTCCTTTTTGCAAAGGCATTAGCAGCAAAAGTCTCTTGGAGGCTTATCCATACACAGAGTCTCTGGACTCAAGTGGTGTTTCATAAATATATTGCTCCTCTGACTCTCACTGAGTGGATCCGGAAGGTGGACAAATCACAGACAAATTGTTCAGTGGTTTGGAAAGCGGTAATAAAGCATTTTGACCTGGTTGGCTCTGGCTTGGTGTGGAGAATTGGTAATGGGAGAATGGTTCGTATTGGGATTGATCCTTGGGTAGGCTGTGGGGGGGAACGTGCCCTTCCTGAGGAGCTAAGATTACACTTGGAAACTAGAGGATGTCTTTATATTGTTGATATTGAGGATCAAGAAAATTCTATGCTATGGCATCAAGGATGGATCAGTGCTCAGAGACTTGAGATTCCTGTTGATTTGCAGGCGGTCTGGAGGGGTTATATAAGGAAGTTAAGGGCTTCAATTGTCAGGTTGACAAATAGGGATGATGTTCTGGTATGGGACTATCATCCTTCAGGGATTTACACACCTAAACATGGTTATATACAGCTCAACGTGATGGCTCACAACCAAGAATTGGTGTGGTGGTGGAAACAGTTGTGGAAACTAAAATGTCCGGCTAAAGCCAAATTACTCTTCTGGGCAATTTTGGAAAATAAAACTCCAACATGGGACATTCTACAAAAATGATTTCTTGAAGGTCCAAGCTTCTGCGCGCTGTGCAGGAAGGCTGATGAAACAATTCATCATCTTTTTGTACAATGCAGTTATACCAAAACAATCTGGACTAAAGTGGGTAACCGGATGGACTTCAATGGGCAGTGGCAGGGTGACACGGTGCTACAGGCTTTTCAAAGCTGGTGGACAGGACATTACCTTCTACGGGTTGTCCCTTGTATCATCGCTTGGGGAATATGGATCACGCGCAACCGGATTATTTTTCATGGCAGTCATATTCCGATGGAGGTTGTAGTGGCTCAGATCGCTGCAATTATTCTTCATTTCAGGGCACCAGAGCAGATACACAAGATTCGACCTGTGAGGGAGGAGCTGATTGACAAAGATATCCCTTGGGGATACTTTGATGGAGCTTCACAAGCTCGTCAATTGAGCTGTGGCGGGGGTGGAGTCTTCTACAAATCTGAGGACCATTTTTTCCATTTCTCGGCTGGTTTAGGGAGGGGATCAAATAACTATGTTGAATTAATGGCACTCAGGCTGTTGCTTTTATTTACATTGGAACAGGGTTGTTTGTCTTTACAAGTCTTTGGTGACTCGATGCTTGTCATTGAATGGGAAAAAGAGAATGTTCAGTGCCATGTGATGATACTTATACCTATTCTAGAGGAGGTGATCCGCTTAAAACAACAGTTTAATCATATTTCCTTTACACATGTTTATAGGGAACGGAATAGGGTGGCCGATCAGCTATCCAAGGAAGCGACGCTGTGGCATATGGACTTGGGCATATGGAGGATCACTACTTACTCTCATGAGGGTTCCTACAGCTATTACCATAGGCCTTTTCATGAATCAGCCTTGGATTAGTTTTGATTTTTGGCACAGCATTTGTTACTGGTCAATTTTGGCGGAGATTTCCATAGTATTCTACTGATTTTATTTCAGTATGGGACATGTTTATGCACATAAGTGATAGCACTTATATATTTTTCGGTGATGTTATAAAGCTGATAGCTTTCGACTACTATCAGTTTACTCTGGTTTTTTATTATTGAGACACACTTTTCTGATGTGATAAACAGTCTGGGACAGTTTAGTACGAATGCATATTGATGCTCTGGGACAGCGGTATGGGACAGTTTGAATTTTATGAGATAGTCAATTGTGACAATGTAGGGATCCTTGTGATCCGCTTACATGTGCAGATGTAATTTTGTTCTACTTTGAAATAAAATTACGATTTTTTTCGAGGAAAAAAAAAGCTTTATCATATAAATTAACATTTAATGCACAAATAATATAGCTAAATATGAAGCTTTATTACTTGGGTTGCATGCTTTGAAAGATTTGGGAGCACAGAGGATAAAAGTTTTAGGGGATTCAGAATTGGTGATAAACTAGGTGAATGATAGTTATCAAACCAGGCATCCCCGAATCAGGGCTTATAGGAATGAAGTATAGGATATTATTGGTAACTTTTTTACAGAGCATACGATTCATGTGGTTTCCAGACATGAAAATACTATAGCAGATTCTTTGGCAGTAGCTGCTGGAAAATTTAAAACCCCTATTGCTGGTCAGAAAGAATATCAAGTGGACATTGTGAACAGACCATCTATTCCCGATAATTCTAAATATTGGCAGGTATTTGAAGATGACATGCAGATTAGAAGGTTTTTAGAACCATCAAGGGAATTTGTAAATACTCATATTGATACCAAAAATGACAATGGCGAGAACTTTCAGGATGATGAAGAACCTGAAAAAGAAAAGGATGGTGCTGAAAAATTAAAGGAAACCTTAGGAGGAAAAGATATTATTCAATTAAAAAATAATTTTATACCAAGAGGTTTGATTCCTTTGGAAAAACTTTTTGATCAGAATGATGTTGCTAAGAATCCTAAAGTGAAACCTGTTGAGAATGCTGTTGAAGATAGGAATATTGGTACCGAGGAAAATCCTAAGATTATAAAATTATCCAAAAATTTGCCTGTAAAAGAAAAAGAGGAATATGTGAATTTAATGAAGAAGTATACATATGTGTTTGCTTGGAGTTATGAAGATCTTAAGGAGTATGATACATCTATAATACAACATACTATTCCTATAAAACCTGGTGTTGAGGCCTGGAAATTCGTAGGCAACAACAGTAAGGGATTCTCCCCAGTCAACGTTCCCAACTAGCCCGCGACTGTTTGGTATAGGGAATCAGTTCGGTTTGCGGTCCGGCTACCATAGGTCAAGTAACAAAACAAGGGCTTTACCGGTTGTGGCCCGGTCCACCGTATTTTGTATTTTTTGACTTAAGTATGAGATGCAAGTGCCTAATTAACAATGCAAGGCGATAAAGATGCAAAGAGCGTTCACAATGTGATGTGCAGGTTCTTACCTCTCGTCTTAGACTCGCAAGCATCTAAATCATGCAATCAGAAATGAAATAAAACTAACTAAACTATCTCTAAAGAGCTGGATTGATTCATGAGTAATGTAAAACTGTTCAGATGTTAAGGCAAATCACAGTTAGCTGTTCTTATAACCAAACATATAAACAGAAATGAAAGTATACATGACAAGATAGCTCATCAACTATTAAAACATTTCATTACTCATAGTGGAAGGACATCATAAAGATACTAAAGAACATTCAGACAAGAACATAGGTTCAAGCAATTAGAACATTCTCACATCTAATGAAACATAGTTGAAAACGAAATAGTTCCTCTTCAACATTGCTCATTTGATCACATAGATACATTCCACATTGCGCTTTCTCCAATCAGGCAAAAGTTGCAGTCTCTGCTCGTAAAACGAAATAGTTCCTCTTACAAGCAAATGATTTACAAGTTTTTCCAGGGAAAAAGTCCCCTTTCAGTTCTACTTTCTAGTATTTAAATTACAACATCAGACTGTTTGGGCTACCCCTCAAACGAATGACCTTTCAGTTCACCAACGCTTCATATTCCTCCATCTTTTCTGCGCATGCTCATGATTGGCTAAGTAACTGCCGGACCTTTCACAGCTCTGCTCCTTTGTCACTATTCATTGTTTATCGATTTTGTCTTTTCCTTCGCTTGTCCCTATGGCCGCCCGTCTCCCTTTGTGCCGTAGCAGTTTGACCGATTTCTGTAACCCACCTACATTCAAACGACTAGCATCATTCATTGGAAACGTATTCAAATGATATCAGCAAAACGACTAAGCATCGAGAAGGTCATGCACTGCATTGCTACCACAAGGAAAACGCCGGCACCATTATTTTGATAAGAAACGAGGACCCATCGGACACTCAGAACAAAAACATCGGAAGCTGAAAGTCCCACTACAGCCGCAACGACGGAAAGAAACGAGGCTACGGACAAGCGACTGAAGGGCGGGAAACTTCTCAATCGGAAGCTTGCAAGTTTTGGACATCGGAAGCCAAATGGCTTTCCCAGCCGCAACGGCGGAAAGAAAAGACTGCTGCATCGGCTAGCGGATCGTTTTAGGCTTCGGACGCTAAACCACTTTGGGAGCCGCAACGGCGGAAGTGAAATGGTTAGAGACAAGCGACGCGGGTGGGAAAATCTTAATCGGAGATCGGAGGACTTTGACATCGGAAGGGAAAAAGCTTCCCCAGCCACAACGGCGGAAGAGAACCGGCTTCGGACACACGACTGAAAGTTAACACACATCGACAGTCGGAACGATTTGGACTTCGGGGTCTAAACTGCTTTGGGAGCCGCAGTGGCGGAAAGGAAAAGGTTCCGGCTTCCGATCAAACAAGACTGACGCCCAATCCAGGGAAACAAAGAAGCGTTCAGGCATCTCTAAATTCAGTGGTGGTAATCCTGATTTTCCTCCGCAACGGCAGCCCATAACAAAAACACTTGATCCGATCAATAAACAAAAACCAAACTTACGCTTCGCGACTTATCATAATTTCAAACGCAAGCAGCTTCTGAAAACCAGGCCGAGATGTAATCTTCACGAAATCATCCAAAGGTAAGGCACGGTCAAGAGGTTCAGGGATCCAAGCGATTTAAAACAACTCTAAATCATGAGGAGGGGTCCAAAATTTTAAGAAAATTGGGGAGAACGGTTGCAGCTGCAACACCTGGGGAGAAGCCTTTCAGGCAGAAACTTAGAAGGATAAATCCTAAATTGCTTCCCATTATTGAGAAGGAAATTAAAAAATTATTTGACACCAAAATCATCATGACTCTAAGATTTTCAAAGTGGGTTGCAAATTTGGTTCCTGTTAGAAAAAAGAATGGAGAAATAAGACTGTGTATAGATTTCCAGAATTTAAATAAAGTTTCTATGAAGGACAATTATCCCTTGCCGAAGATGGATCATATACTGCAGAAGGTAGTTGGAGTTGAAAGAATTTCGATGTTGGATGGTTTTTCTAGTTACAATCAGATTAAAGTATTACCTGAAGATCAAGAAAAAACTGCATTTACTACACCTTGGGGCACTTTTATGTATGCAAAGATGCCTTTTGGCTTAATGAATGCAGGAGCTACTTTCCAGCGAGCCATGGACATTGCTTTTGCAGGAGAAATTGAAAATTTTGTGGTAATTTACATTGATGACATCACAGTTTATTCGAGATCTGACAGAGAACATATTCATCATTTAGAAAAAAATTTCATGAAGTGCAGGAAATTTGGTATATCATTGAACCCAAAGAAGTCCAATTTTGCATTGGAAGAAGGAAAATTGTTGGGCCACATAATATCTAAAGACAGAATAAAAATTGATCCTGAAAGGGTGAGTGCAATTTTAAAAGTAGGAGAACCCAGGAGTAAAAAGGAAATACAATCATTTTTGGGACAGGTGAATTTTTTAAGAAGGTTTGTGCCTAGTTTTGCTGAAATCTTAATGAATATTACTAATATGCTAAAAAAAAGGTCATGAGATAAAATTGAATGCGGAAGCTAGGAAGTCGTTTTGGGAAATCAAACAAGCAATCTCAGATGCTTCGATGTTGGTGAGTCCAGATTTTACCAAAGATTTCTTAGTATTTTTGTATGCTTTAGAGTATACCATGGCAACAGTTTTATTGCAAAAGAATGGTGAGAAGATGGAGCAACCCATAGCATTTTTCAGCAAGATGTTGAGGGATGGAGAATTGAAATATGATATCATGGAGAAATAGGCATATGCTTTAGTCAAGGCATTGAAAGATTCCAGAGTATATATTCTACACTCACATCTAATCGCGCATGTTCCAGCTGCTGCAGTGAAAGGAATTTTGACACAACTTGATCCAGAGGGTAGAAGGGCAAAATGGATAGCTGCATTACTGGAGTACGACATAGAGATAAAGCCTACTAAGCTGGTTAAAGGACAAGGATTAGCGAAAATGATGACAAATTCAAATTGTGAATCTTTACAAATCAATTTGTTATCCCATTAGTTTAATTGGTTAGATACAGAGGTGGAAGTAATGATTGATTTTGTGGCGTCTCCATGGTACTCTGGCATTGTTTACGTCCTTCGAAATTTACAAGCACCAGTAGGATTGAGTAAGTCAAGGGCAAGGTCAGTAAAATTGAAAGCTGCCAAATTTTGTATTATAAATCGATATCTTTATTGAAAAGACCCCAGAGGTGTGTTACTAAACTGTCTTTTGGAAAATGAAGCTCAACATACAATTAAAGAATTCCATAAAGGAGATTGTGGAGGGCATCATTCTTGGAAGGTGTCTGCAAATAAAATTCTAAGAGCAGGCTACTATTGGCCAACATTATTTTCAGATGTATATAAAGAAACCAACATGTGCCATCAGTGTCAAATTTTTGATGGTAAAAAGAAAGGTACTTCCTCTCCCTTTAAATCCAATAACAATAGAAGCTCCTTTCCAACAGTGGGGTTTGGATTTCATTGGCGAAATAAATCCCAATTCGTCAGGACAACACAAATGGATTTTAACAGCTACGAATTATTTTACGGATTGAGGCAATTCCCACTAGGAAAGCCACTGAAATTGTAATCATGGATTTTCTTGAGGAAAACATATTGGCTAGATTTGGATGCCCCAAAAGAATAGTAACATACAATGCAGCCGCTTTTAAATCCAAGATAATGATTGATTTCTGTCACAAATATCATATCAGTCTCAATCATTCGACTGCCTATTATCCGCAAGGAAATGGGTTAGCCAAATCTTCAAATAAAAGCTTAGTAAGGATCATCAGGAAGTTGTTGGAATATAATAAAAGACCATGGCATACCAAGCTCAAATATGATTTATGGGCTGACAGGATTAGTACCAAAAGGGCAATTGGAATGTCTCCTTTCCAATTGGTGTATGGAACTGAAGTTGTTTTTTCTAGCATCGTTAGGTGTTCCAATTATGAGATATTTCCAAGAGCAGCAAGAAGAACCAAACCACATGCACAGGAGGATAAATCAGATTATTCAGCTAGAAGAGCAAAGGAATAAGGCTTATAATAAAGTGCAATTGCATCAAGAAAAAACAAAAAATACTTTTGACAGAAAGGTGAAAGAAGAACAATTTCAGATTGATGACTTGGTCTTGAAGTGGGATGCTCCTAAAGAAGATAAACATGGAAAATTTGATCATATGTGGGTGGGTCCTTATGTTATTGCTGGATATAAAGGACAAAATGCATTTCTTTTGGAATATCCGAACGGGGTTTCTCTGGATAGTAACCCTGTCAACGTGAGATTTCTGAAACATTACCTATCATAAGAAGGAAGGTAAAACTTGTATCATATGTTGTAAATATTTATTTTCTTTATAAATTAGTACAGATGGTGAGCTGAATGTTTTTGAAGCTCGCAGTGAAAGCCCTAAGATTCAGGAGGCATGCCATTCCTTTCTAGTAAATATATCAACAAGAAAGATAAAATTTTTGGAAGCTATCATGTAAAGATTAAAGACAGGCACCTGGTCTACGAGTTCTTTGATAGTTTTAGACCCAAAGAACTCGTAGACTAGGTGCCTGTCATGAACAAAAACCTCCCTAATAACTAACCACCTAATGATAGTCTTAAAAAAATGCCAAGAGTTGTAATCACTTTTAAATGTTTCATACAACATTAAAAGGGGGTAAACCCGCCACTGATAAAACTTGAAATAATGGATTAAAAGAAACAAATAAAACTTGAAATAATTAATATTCATCTCTTAAGTACTAACAAAAACATGCTAATTAAACAAACAGAGCTTGAAATAATTTCTTAAACGAATTCATTGAGAGTCACTAAGGTTTGGTTCACAGAATTGCTTTAAAATTTGCTTTCATAGATTTGGACCGAGAGTCCAAATGATTCTGAAATGTAATTGAATTATTAACAATGTAAAAGGACCCGTAGTTTAACCATAGACTATTAAGATTGCTCTTATAAGCAAGCACTCTTTTCAAATAGATTAACCATAAATTAAGCACAACTATAGAAATAAACAGACCTTAACTAACTAACATTGCTAATAAGATTTTTAATATTAAGTGTTCAAAATCTTCTGAAATGTAATAATTATAATGATTTTGCATCTCTGTTAGCATACAATTACAGAAAGTTATAGTGTTGACCACTCCCCTGTCTATTGAATAAGTTCATCTGCTCCCCTGGTTGTGTGCAAATGAAAGTGGAAGAGCCATTACTGAAACAAATAAAACTTGAAATAATTACCATTATTCTCTTAAGTATAAAAAAAACACACTAATTAAACAAACAGACCTTGAAATAATTTCTTAAACGAATTAATTGAGAGTCACAAAGGTTTGCATTAGAGAATTGCTTTAACAGATGCTTTCATAGCATGGGTTGTTAGTTAAATTGGTTAGATAAAGTAAATTATGATTTTCTTTACCATTGCCCATTATTGACTACACAATATTAGTCTCGGTCTCTTGTTCAAAGTCCAAATGATCATGAAATGTAGCTGAATTATTATGACCCAAGTTTAACCATAAACTATTAAGATTGTTGTTATAAGCAAGCACTGTTTTGGAATAAATTAACCATAAACAAACCTTAACCAACTAATATTATGATATGACTATGGTTTGAAACCCCGAAACGCTCAAACCACTCATTTAATTGTATTCATTTAGTCTTCTTAATACAATATATAGATTAATATATAATCCACTATCTTGCAACCTGCACCTCACAAATGCAGGTTGCGGGATGTGGGGTACGGGATTACTAAATAATATTTCATTCACCACCCTCATCCCGCAGCCCGCATCCCGCAATTTCCCTTTCGGCAACGCACAATGCCGCAAAAAGGTATAGCGTTGGATGTAATAAGCACTCTGGGCTCAACCACTTGTTTGTCTATTAATTCAGCCATGTGTCCTTCCCTATTTGTGTTTCGTGCTCAACGGTGCCTTTCTGCATGGTTTCCTACTATCAAAGGATTTTATGTGTTTTTTATGCTCACCCTTGTCCACAATTCCCCTATGTGCTAGTAACATTGTTGTATGAGGGCTCTTGGAGACAAGCATTCTTGTTCTCCTCACCTCCCATGAAATAGGCTCTCCAACAGGCAATACAGTGGAGTATGTCCTCAACCTCGTCACCACCTCAGAGAAAATTAGCAAGTGGGAATTACAAATGAGGTGATGAAGACTTCGAACACCCGCCACCCCAATACGAGCATTCACTCTGACTGCCTGTCGTTGAACATGGCCCCCATGCAGTAGGACATTGGAAGCCGTGACCTCTTTGAGGATTTCTGAGGACACACTCCAGAGACAGGAAAACGGTCGTATTGTGCAGCTGTAAGTATTCCTATTCAGAAATATTCAAAGTGCATCACATCCAGGCCCTTATGGTTGGCAATTTCCTGGTGCAGACAACCAGGATGATAAAGGAACATAATTTAATATTCGCCAACCATCAATACCCCCTGACAAATAAGCTTCTGGAACCATACATCCATTGTTGTTTAAAAGGAAACTCAAACCCTCACGTAATTAAGCACTTTTGGCCTTTCTCTTAGTGCTCATTCATTTCCGTTTTTCAGTAGCTCCGGATGGTGGTGCTATATAGGGTGAACCAAACAGACCGGAAAAGACCTTACCAGCATAGCTGGACACTTGACAACTGGCAATCATAACAATAGTACAAGTGACAAGTGAGCGAGGATCTTCACTCCTTGCGGAAATCCAGTAAAGTCATCTCCTCTGATATTCAATAATCATACTGGCCATGGATAAGACCTTAGGTGTTCTCTTGTGTTGCTGCTCAGGTGGGTCAAGGCATTTGGACTTGACCTTCCTTTCCCTTTCGCAAATGCTGCAGGTGGGATAAGAACGAATTCGACTGGCCGTGTTTCTTTGCTTCATGTAGAGGCAAGATTTACTGTTTCAAATATCTAAATTTCACGATGGATCCTCGGAGTTGGGACAACAGATGATGCTGGGAACCTAATCTTGACCTATAGAATGTTGCGAATGGCGTCTGGGGACTCAATTACTGGTCAGAAAAAACATATCATACATGGGAATGTCTTTTCTGTACCAGGTTAATTGGGACATTTCGTCCACGCTGAGAGATTTGGTTCATCAGCTGATCTTGAACCACATATATTTCATTTGCTTCTCTAGTTATATTCACCGTGGATCAACTTCTTATCAATATCTGCACAATTTAATTCAACGGAATCAACACAGACCCTCGATCTGCAACCTGTCTTCATCTGGACCGTCCGATCGTGGGTACATTTTATATTTCGCCACGCTGGTCCGATTCAATCCATCACGGAAATCTCATTTGCGGACTACATTCGATCCCTTGATCAAATCTCAAATAACATATATACCATCCATCGCCATCCCGCTAAACTTTCCTGAAACCCGCATCCCGCAATTTTCGGGTTGCGGATTGCAAGAACTTGAACTGTATTATTATTATTTGCAATTTTCGGCATAATCATTGTATGCGATAATTTTGGGTACACTTTATAATCCAAAATCGAAACCCCCCAAAAAATCAAATATAAATGTCTTAACCTAAACTTTCAAAACTCAGTATTAATATGCACTCTCCCAAGATAAACAAACAAAGATTGGCTTGCTAAAAGACAGAATATTTTTACCCTGTGGACATTTTTTTGCACCTCTGGGTGCAAATGCTAGTTTAACCTAGCGAAAATGGTTTAACTAGGCAATTCATTCAAACTTGAACCATTTACAATTAGTTAAATTTACGAAAACAACTAACCTATGAAAAAAACAAACTCAATTTAACACCCTTAACTATAATTTAACCTCGTGAAAATGGTTTAACTAGGGAATTTATTCAAACTTGAACCATTTGCAATTAGTTAAATTTACGAAAACATCTTTTCCAAATTTTCCAACTTAGAGCCTTTTAATTGGCTGGACACGTGTCGTGGAAGTTTTACTAAATATGAATCTACTTCTCTCACATAAAGTACTGAAGACCCCTAGAACGCTCGTATATTTCAGCGATTTCAACAATTTTCAAGTCCGTCCGAGCCAGATTGCTATAATATTTAATTTCAGTGCGATGGATTGATCCAGGTTTTTCTGTATCATCTCCGCGCCTTCCACAGCAGCTCGAGGAAATTAGGCCGTTTGAACAGGATTTATCCAGGTGGGTTTCCGTTTCTTGACAGAAAATTCCATTTATTTAAGTCGGGATATACAATATCTTTGATTTTGGAACCCGGGGATTTTTCATTTATTTGAATCGGGCTGTGTAATTTCTGTGATTTTGGGACTCGGTGAGTGTTGGCGCTGCATGTATTTCGTCATAGTACAGGTTTTGAGTTGGTTTTTTCTGATAGTTCGTCTTCTCAGTGTAATTTGGTTGATTTTCACGATTTGAGAGCACTGATGTATTGGTTAAATGATATACTTTACAGGGGAAAAACTTAGGTTGAGATTCATTGTTATCCGTGTTTTTTAGTTTTATTTTGCCCGGTAGTGTAGATTTCTACCACTGATGGTTGGTTGTGCCTGCAAAAATATCTATACGGTTTGAACTGTGGTCCAGCTTGAGGATAATAAAGTGATTTTTGACTATTGACTAATGGCTATGAATTCAATTGCAATGTAATACTGACATGGGCAAACTATAAGTAAGATAGATCATTGTTGGTTCCACAGTCAAAACACGGTGTCCTATGAAACAGGCATGTAGCTAACAGATGTAACATGGCGAGTAACAGCTTCATGATGACCAATAAGGGTTGTCACGGGTAAGAGATGCGACATAGGACTATCTCCAACGGTAGATTGTACTAGGGTATGAGCAATTGGTGCTGTCCTCTCTTCATCTTGAGGCTAAATAATATCATAAACTATGAAACCGGATTAGTCCTAGAGGCCCCCCGTGTCCCGTGGGGATCGAATCGGACACGTGCCCGATTCGTCTTCCAGACTAATCCGAAAACAGAACACGTAAAAAAACTGTGTTGGACACAAAAATGCAGCGTGTCCCGAAAACAGGACATGAATCCCGAAAAAATGCAGAGTGTCTCGAAAACAGGACACGAATCCCGAAAACAGGACACGTGACCGGCGGAAAAAGACAGCCGGGTTTGTTTAAATTCAATTTTTTGTCTTTCTTTTTGTCATTTGAAAGGAAGCAATTGATTGAGAGTGAGTTTTATGTGCAGGTGAAGGAGTTTTGAAGGAGATTTGAAGGCTATCCATTGTTTCCAAGCGATTCCAAGTGCATTCTGGTGGATTTGTGGAGAGGATTGCAAGCTCAACTATTACACAAGAAAAGGAATGTCTCAATCAGCTAGGGCAGGAGGTAGGGGTCAAAGGAAAGGGAGAAATGCACCATCTAGGGCCTCCCCTCCTATTCCACCAAGCACAACCAGTTCTCCTCCTCCGTCAAGTGCTCCATCGGCTGCTAGTGGAGCTCATGCTCCATTTAACCCTGTTTTAGCAAGACAACAAGCCCAAGAAAAAAAATACCCTTTGTGGAAGTATGTGACAAGGAAAGATGGGCCCGGGGCAAAGCTTGGTGGGGGAGGCAATGTGTCTTGGAGATGCAATTTTTGCAACCATGAGTTCATGAGCACATATTTCTGGGTTAAGGGCCATTTGTTGGCCCTTCCTTCTTGTGGGATTTCTTCATGCAAAGCGGTGACTGCTAACCAAAGGAGGGATATGGAAAGAGAGGATCATGTTGGCTAAGGGAAGGTGGCAGCAGCATGCAAGAAAAAAGAGGATGATCCTCGTCCATTTTTGAGGAAGTCCTCTAGCACCAAGACTCCATTTCCACCTAGCATTCATGGGCGTGGAGATACTTATCAAACAAGAAAGAGGCAATCTACAGGTGGTCCAATGGATAGGACTTTCCAACAAGAGGCGCGAGAAGAGGTAGACCTTACCATTGCATTTTTCTTCTACCTCAACTTCATCTCATTCAATGTTGCGCGGTCACCATTGTATTTTGAGATGGTTCGAACTATCTTGGAATGAGCTCCAAGTGGTTATGTGCCTCCTGATTCAGAGAAGCTTAGAACCACATTATTGGTTAAAGCAAAGAAGGAGGTAGATAACATCTTCGATCCAATTAGAGCAACATGGCCCTCATCTGGAGTGAGTATTGTTTCTGATGGATGGACGGATCCCGCACGCCATCCACTCATCAATTTCATGGTATCTTCCCAAAATGGACCGTTGTTCTTGAAAGCGGTGGATGCTCTTGGGAAATACAAGGATGCACAATTTATGGGTGATTTATTCATCAAAACCATTGAAGAAGTAGGTGTTGATTCGTGTGTACAAATCATCACGGACAATGCACCTGTTTGCAAGGCTGCTGTCATGATTGTAGAAGCTAAATATCCACAGGTATGTTCATTCTTTCATTTCTAATTTGCTCATTGTTTGAATTTGGTCATTGCAATGTTAGTGTTGTAGAGTCATTGATACATGCTTTTATTGCTCTTACATGTTTTTTGGACACCTTGCATTGTCCATTCCTTGAATTTAGCACTGAAAGCCATTGCTTCGGATGTGACATGGATTGGCACCCTTATTGAGGATGCACGCCATATCCGTAACTTTGTACAAAACCACACAAATGCCCTCACCATCTACAAACAGTACACATAGCTTTCATTGCTGAAGATTGCAGATATTCGGTTTGCTTCCTCATTCACCATGCTGAAGAGGTTGAGGGAGGTCAAAACCACTCTTGGGTCCATGGTGATTTCAGAGTTTTGGGCTTTTTGGAGAAGGACGAATCATGCTGCTTCACAAAAGGTGAAGGACAGGGTGTTAGATGATGGTTGGTGGGACACGGTAGATCTTAGCATTAAGATCATGGAGCCAATCATTTCTTTGTTGCGGTTTGCAGACACGGACCAGCCCATCCTAGCAGAGGTTTATGAGGGGTGGGATTCCATGATTGAGTCCATGAGGTCCATTGTCATGGAGAATGAGTGTCCTGAGTATGGGACATCGGCAGAGAACTTATGGACCATTATTCGGGATATTCTTATCTCCAGGTGGGATAAGAATTGCACACCTTTGCATTGCTTGGCCCACTCCTTGAACCCCAAGTTCTACACTCAGGAGTGGCTCACTGGTGGATCGGGGGCCTCACACAGAGTCCCTCCTCACATGGATGCAGAGATTGCACATGGGAGGAAGATAGCACTTAGATGACTATTTCAGGATAGCGACATGCTTGAGGAGGCGGAGGAGGGCTTTGTAGATTTTTCCACTGGCACTGGGAGATTTGGAGACTATGATGTGCTTAGAGATAGGGGGGGTAAGAAACCCTATGCTTGGTGGGCAACTCATGGGGCAACATCCCCTATTCTACAGAAGTTAGCCTTGAGGATCATCTCTCAAGTTACATCATCCTCTTGTTGTGAGAGGAATTGGAGCACATATGGGAACTTGTACAGTGTGAAGAAGAGCAGGCTTGAGCAGTCCAGGGCAGAGTCAATGGTGTATGTGCACTCCAACCTTCGTCTTATTTACAGGAAGAGGGAGGAGTGGGTGAAGGGAAAGACAAAGATGTGGGATGTCTTTCCTGATGATATGGGTTTGGATAGCAGTATTGAGTTGGCATTAGCCAACATGGATCTTAATGATCCAGTGCTAGAGCCGGTCACTTTTGATGATAGTGATCGTATGGAGGGGTCATCCTCCACAGCAGGAGATGCAGATCATCAGATGGGCAGAGAGGAGGAGGAGGGGGAGGAGGATGAGGATCAGGGCAGGGGCAGGGGCAGTGATGAGTATGTTGATGTTGATCCAGGCATGGAGGAGGACTACTGACATATGGGAGTCTCCCATCTTGATCCACCCCTTTTTGTATTTACTATTAGACTTTAGTCTATTTGGCATTTGCCAATGCCCAGTGGCATTTTGACATATATGTACATTGTATACATTTTGATTTTGATGACTTAATGAGAAATATGGTTCCGACATGCACTTATGTGTCTCATTGTGATTTGTGAATGACAAATGTGTTGTGAATCGTGACTTGTGAATGACAAATGTGTAATTACTAATCATTAATGTGTTTTTATTCTAATTTCTATTGAATATTTGTAAATGTTATAGTTTCTAAATATTTTTGGATCTATATGTCTATATTTTTAAATTTTAATATATATTTTAAAAAAAATATATATGTATATAAAACGTATCCTACGTGTCCTGATTCCGGGGGTCACCGTGTCCGTGTCGGACTCTCGTATTTTCGTGTCCTTCGTGTCCCGTGTCCCCGTGTCAGGTGACTTAGATCATAAACTATGCTGTTAATGCCTTTTAGTGTTTGGAATTATAATGAGCTCATCTAGCCATTATTTCTGTACTTAATAGAGGGTCCCCGTTCCCATGCAAACAGTGTCCAAACATATGTAACTGCATCTGACTATTCTCAAACAGGCTTTTAAAATCTGAAATTTTAAGATAACTCCCCAGAAGGCTATAGGCTATATATGGTGAATAGTGGAGTAAATCATGTGCATAGTCATACTAAAAGATAGGCTTCAAACAAGCAGTGGACTGTGTCGCATCTATAAAGCTAAGTGACCGTGTTGACTTTATTTGCTTCTAATTACTCGTAACAGTGTAGAAGAGAATACAGTACTAGTGGGCATTTCTTTTTGACTTTGTCATAGGCTATGTGGGCTATCAATTTGAACGGATTCTTATTCCAAGCTTGTCTTTTTAAGCTGTAATTTGAAAATCATACTAGTTGGATAAAATGCATTTTTTTAGAGGGAGCAGCTCCCAATTAATTTACCGAAGCCTTTTGTCCTTCTGAAAAACATATTGGGCCTTTGACTGACAAGGCCTCTGATTTAGAGCATATGCATATGGCACAATGACAAGATTGATGGTCAATAAATACCTCATTGCAAAGGAGTTTCAACCTAGATTCTCATATATAAGCTTGAAGGTGCAGAGTTGGTTTTGTAAAGTTTCTAGGTGAGTGATTGCAAAATAGTGCTTAAGATCATATGACATTAATGATCTGGCATCCAAAAACTAGGCAAAGCATCAACATATCTGTCTCTCATTGACACCGGGGAGCTCCACTTTACTATGTTTCAATTTTCTTTTACAATGAATTTATGAAGGAGGATGAATGTCAAACAGTTGTTGAAACTGTTTATTTGATAGATTATTTGCACAGGTGCCTTAATGCACTCTCATTTGGCTTGACTTCTGTTTGCAGTGTGTTTTTCCAACTCATGGATTCACAAAGACATATAGGGGGTGACAAAACCATGGATGTCACCAACACGGGGCTTAAAAGCTATTCTAGAGTCAGTGATCAATGGAAGCAAATGGAAGATGGAGATAAAAAAGTAACAATCAATGCAGAGATGGACCGTATGAAGGAGCTACCAGGAAATAGTAATTATGCAACACATCGCATACGGGTTCTCAACAAAGTTTTACAACTTATGTCTAAACAGGTCATTACAGGCTCTTTGCTTTAAGTTCTTTTGGTAGTTTTATTGATTTGAGATCATTGCTTGCACATCATCCTGGTTGTAGTTTTGAGGATTTGGAGCTTGTAGTCCAATGCAAACTAAACATAGATATTTCTAGCTGAGATAGCTGAGAAAGTTAAAATTTTTGTTCTCTCGAGTCTTACAGCAGAAATGCATTGTAAAATGCACAAAGCCATATCATTTATGCTTTTAAATGTTTTTACAAATTCTCAGACCATTTTAGTCTTAAAAGTAGAAAATGTGTGGGATGTAAAATAGTTGCTATTTCATACTAGTCCAATTATACAAATTGAACCTTTATAAATATGCAGTATGCTGTATACCATGCCAGATACACAAATATTATACAGGGAAATTTGGCTTTCTCTACAATTTATAAGAACAAAAACTTGTTCACTAGGTTTTGAAGATGCATGAAATCTTTCATTGTGACCATCCCTTTCAAAAATAGGTTTTACTTGGTTGACAGAGAATGAAGAAAATCTTTGGGAGAGAATAGCAACAATAAGTTCATCGCAGAAGCATAGCTGCAAACTTCAAAGAAAGAACAATGAAAATGTAGAAGCTGATTGAATTATCTTAAGGAAGAGAAATGTGAAGTTATTGAAGCAAAACTAATGGAAGCTTCATCTTAAATTGCATGGATAATCCATTTTAGCCATTCCTCTACAGAGAGTGGTTTTCAGTTAAATTTCTGCATGCCATCCTTTCTACTTTAATTCATGGTTTATAACTATATATTAGATTGTTCATAACTTCATATATCAATGGGACGATAACTTGGATTTGATTTGTGCCAGGACAGATGTGACTAGTCAAATTTAAAAGTTTGTAAAAAGTGATTAGTAATCTGCATGCTCTAGACATCCTATTAAGGTTTATTTGTTTCTTCAACACTAATTGCATGTGTTATCCATTTGTTGCCCCTTTCCTCTCAATGTAACCACTACAGTATGTAGGCTATCTTTATGTTTAGTCAATTCTTTCGCCGAACAAATGGGAAGAGATTTTAGTTTGTCTTACTTACATTCAGTTCCAGATTGTTGAAATTTTGTGCAATTGGGCAGTTAATGCAAAACTAAAATTTCACCTTTTCCTAGAAGGATTCCCAGGTTTTAGCCCTAGAATTTACAGCCTTCAGACTGTTGTAAATGAAATATAAAGCAGTATTAGAAAGATCACAATGATTGACTTCTAACAGCCCAAACTTCATGGCAATTCAAGGGGAAAAGTTCCCAAACAATGATATAAGTTTCAGCCCCTTCTAGGGCAACTTATTAGCCAATAACCAGATCTGACAATGCACTTTTACAGCAGTAATTATAATATCAGCAATAGAACATCAGTAAACTCAGCCCCTTATCTTCTTTATTAGAAGTCAATGCACATAACAATTTGGCCTTTTACTTATGTCAAATCAGCAAGACATAAATAACTGTAAATTGCAATGCATAAAGAACATATATAGGTGAAATTCAAATCTAGATACTGCACAAGATATGGACCATAGCTACATATATCGGCGATATATTGCCAACAGTGCGATATATCGTGCAAACAAACCCTCAACAATATATCACAACCATAATAGCGGGACATTTCTGATATTTTTAATGTGTCGCGATAAAGAAGGAAAATATTGCAATATTTTGGAAAATATCGCCCTGCTCATAAAAAAATGTTCGCAACTTGGGAGATAAATGCACTGGTTGGGTTTTCAGTAGTGTTACCAAAAAAGGATTGAAAACGACTAGTTTGGTTCAATAATAATTGGGAATATGAAATGGTAATGTTAAATTCTTTAAGTAAAAGTTGTTAAAGATAGTGCAGCTGCGAGATCCATTCTCAGGGAGGATGGTATCCTAGGGCCCCCAGTAGTCTCCTAGGGTTCTTGATCTAGGACCAAGCATGTTGATACCATGGCAAAGTCCCTAATATGTGGTTAGGGCCCTTATATGGCTCTAGGGTATCCTGGTCTGGGACCAGGCAGTTTCTTGGTCTGGGACCAAGCAGATCTATTGGTTGAGGCAAAGACCCCTGATTCTGGACTAGTTAGATTCTTGGTTTGGGAACAAGCAGTTATTGCAGGTACATACCTGGTCAGTTAACCAGGTGGATCTTGGTCAGTTGACCAAGATGATGATGTGTGATGTCCTCTTTTCCTATGTTGAATTTTTGTTAGATTTTTATTGGTTATACAAGATCTAAAAACATTTAGCATCATAACATCATAACCATAAGCAAAGGACCACTGAAAGAAAGACAAGTGCAACAACACAAGAGAACACAAAGATTTTCCTCGGGGAAACCACAAGGGAGAAAATCCTGCAAAACTTCCTCAGTATAGAATTCAATGAATTATAGTGTAAAACCCCAGCAACAAGAATAGTTGCTCATCTTCCACAGTAGACTCTTTCTCTCTCTCTCTCTCTAGCGCAATACTTGACTGTAAGATGTGTGAGAATGAGAGAGGTGCCTCACCTTTTTATATTCATTGGGTGAGTGCCTCAACTAACTAACTAATTTGGCCAGGTTCCCTAATTAGGGCCGACCTACCTTGAGAGACTCAAAATACATTTTATATATTACTTTTGTGGGTACTATTGCCCCAACTTACAACGGAGGGTTTACCTCATGACTTTTACATGACCAATTACATCATGGACATCTCCGAATGGAGGAATAACATCTCCGAAGGAGAATACAACAAAAGTACATTAGAATATCTTTCGAAGTTACAATACTTTAACACTCCCTCTTAACTAGGAAGGTATTCTACATCAACAACAACCATCATCACAACTGTACAACTGACTGGTGAATCTCTATATGTCATAGGAAGTTTTGGAACAACATCATGCATCTTCATCATCAAACTCAGTATGAGAATACTAGATCTTTTTTTGCAACCTCAACATGTAAATACTGAATCATCTATGAGTGTTGGATCATCTTCCGCAACATTAGTATGTGGATACTAAATCATCTTATGTGAGTACTGGATCATCTTCTGCAACATCAGTATGTGGATACTGAATCATCTTCTGAACATTGAACCTTCTTCTGTAACATCAGTATGTGTTGTATACTAAATCATCTTTTGCCACATCAGTATGTGAATACTGAATCATCTTTTGGACCTTCTTCTATAACATTAGTATGTGAGTACTGAATCTTCTTCTGCCACATTAGTAGGTGAATACTGGATCTTCTTCTGCAACATCAGTATGTGAATACTGAAACATTATTTGCAACATCAGTATGTAAATACTGAAACATCATCATCTGCATCATAAGTATGTAAATACTGGAACATCATCATCTGCATCATCAGTATGTAAATACTAAAACATCAACAACATCATTACCATGTTAGTGCTAAAGAAACATCATCAATAAATGTTATATTATCATCTGCATTGTCAACATAGAGATGCTGGAACATCATCATCATCATCAACATAAAAATGTTGAGACAACATCATCATCATCAACACAAAGTGTTGTGACTTCAACCACATGAACATTATCAGCACAGGGTGTTGGGACCACAACCATATCATC
Source organism: Pseudotsuga menziesii (assembly GCA_001517045.1). Taxonomy (NCBI): domain Eukaryota; kingdom Viridiplantae; phylum Streptophyta; class Pinopsida; order Pinales; family Pinaceae; genus Pseudotsuga; species Pseudotsuga menziesii. The sequence goes on from LPNX011083658.1 coordinate 280,878, forward strand.
ATCATCAACACAAGGTGTTGGGACCATAACCACATCATCAACATCAACATACAAATGCCGAAGCAACATCATTATCAACATAAGTATATAAATATTGAAATTAGCTCACCATCATCGGTATAGAAATACTGAAACTATCTTATCAACATCAGTATAAAAATACTGAAACTACCTCATCATTATCGGTATAAAAAATACTGAACCTGTCATATTAGTATGGGAATACTAAAACTATCTCAACAATCATTCAAACAACACCAGTATGAAAATATTGATCCTACTACATCAGTATAGGAATACTGAAACTATCTCAGCGATCAATTGAACAATCAACAATCATCAGTGTAGTAACACTGAAACTTCAACAATCAGCAATCATCAATCATCAGTGTAACAACACTGGAACTATCTCAACAATCATCAGTATAGTAATACTAAAGTACGCATCTCAGCAATTCGTATAACAATTCTGAAGCAAACATCTCAACAATCATTAGTATAACAATACTTAAGCAAACATCTCAGCAACAATCGGTATAACAATATCGAAGCAAACATCTCAACAGTCATCAGTATAACAATACTGAAGTAATCATCTCAACAATCATCAATACTGAAGCAAACATTTCAACAAACATCTCAACAAACATCAGTATAAGAATACTGAAGCAATCATCTCAACTATCAACAGTATAGCAATACTGAGGATACATCTTGCCCTTCAGCGTCTCGGAGCATCATCACGGTGAGTTTTCTGGTAGATCCATCTGGGCATTTTGTCTAACTTGTTACCAACTTATTTGTACCATAGTTGGATTAGCTGAGGAGCCGACATTTGACGAACATGATAAATGTTTGTGTTCCGGTATATCAGATGATCCGCCTTTGTGCCGAGCCAGTTTTGGCTAGTCAGTTTTTGTTTTAAGAAATTATGATCATGGCCCTGCGGGGTTTGTAATAAAATGTGCTAATAGGGTGTTTTGAGTGGTTCGGTCTTCTAAGACGTAGAATTTCAACTAAGGTATTCCAGGGAGTTTTTTGCCCTTGTCAATTATGCTTTGCCTATAGCTGAGTATAATCGACGAGGTTTTCTCTCGCTTCCTCCAAAGCTGGAATGTTCGATTTTGAATTCTGGGCCTTGGGGGGTTATTAGAGCCCAACCGAGTATGTATAAACCTACTAGACATTAGAATAGACTATGGTCATGTCCTAAGTCACTAGGACCCTCAGAATTTTTTTTTATCAAATGCGTTGGATTTTTAATTTTTTAATTTTTCCTAAGTTTTTAATTAAATTTTTCCATAGTTTAAATGGAAAAATTTAAATTTGTAATATGTCAGTCATCCGGAACCCGAATTCAGTGATTGAAGGCTCTAACCTTAAGCCAAAAATCATCAATGATCAACCAGCTAGCTATCCCCAAGTTTCAGATGTTCATTCAACCTCATAATTAATAATTTCTCAAAAAAATCATTTACGGAGAAATTATTAATTAAAATATTAAAAATGAATATTTTAGAGAAAATAAAAAACTCTCCAAAATTAACCAAATTGAATAAAATAAAAGGCTAAATGACATGGCAGTGGGCAATTTATGATGATTCAACTCGGCACAAATCCTCTTCAATCAACAATCGGAGAGCATTAAAGATACATTTAGTTAGCAGACTTGTCATCTCCAAAATTGGGTGATTTGGAAGGATGTGATTGGTTTGGTGTTAATTACGGAGCAAGGTAATAAGTGAAATGAGTGTTTGGTGCAAACCCTAAGGGTTTTGGCACCTATCATTACCAAGCAACTCCTCCTTCAACCCTCACGCCTTCCTCAAGCTCACGCCTTAATCTCCTGAGTGGTGCGTCTTCACACGTGTGGGCTTCCAGTTGGTTGGTTTTTGGAGTTTAGGGTTGGGAGTGGGGGCGCCTTGCCTAGGTGGTGGCCACCCCTCACTCATACCAACTTTTTGTTAGGTTTGGGCTCTCATTCTTGTGCCGAGTCAGCTAGATTATGGGGATTGGCCCTCATTTGATGGAGGTTGGTTTTACGGTTTTAGTCTTTTCTCTTTGTATAAGTAGAGGCTCTTTTTCGCTCTACAGGGTGGATGATTTGTGTAAAGAACCTCTGGTGAAATATTGTAATACTTGTTGCTCTCATGCAACCATTTTGAATAAAGAAAGGCTTTGGAGGCTCATACGGTGTAGATCTTGGATGCATGTGTTTTGGTTAATGAGGTGATACAATTTCAATTTCTTTTTTTGTTTTGCTAATTTGTGGGTATTGATACATGCTTTAGAGGGCTTATATAAGCACATAAGAATAGATTTTTGTAGTTTCAAGTTATCTATTTATCTATTTACTTCCAGAAATCAAAAAGAGCATTGTTATATTCAGTTGTATTTCATGCTTTTTTTGATTGAAATTAGTAAATAGTACATGATCTAATCCCTTCTTTGGCAAGCGTATAAGTCTTTGATTGCAGATCACTCCATTGCACCGAGTAAAAGGTTGAGCTAAGTTGCATCTCCTTTTCTTGGAGCCAAGCACAAGTTTCTAGCAGCTGCATGCTAATTGAGATCCAGGGTGGTTTCAAAGATTCAAGATCCAAGTGGTTCCATCTCTTTTATTCACCTCTAAAACAAAATTTTCAATTCTTTCACTTTATGTTTGCAAGTCAAAATCAGATCTATAAGGTTAATCATTTTCATTTTACTTGCTCTCATTTCTAGATCTAGGAAGTGTTTAAGTTTTACATTTAACTTGGATCTAGTTAGTACTTGAAGAAGCATAAAAAATCCTATCTTTGCGCAAGTACTAAGTGTAATTTTTTAGTGTTTTTTATTGTCTAATCAATTGTTTTGCTTTTCATGACAGGTTAAGTGGAAGTGTTGGCAAAAATTTGAAGTTTCAAGCTCCAAAAAACACTCCTTTGCCCCCCTTCTTCATCCCCTTTCTCCAGGTTGCATTGAAGACCTTCTCAATCACAAAAGGAGTCCCAACTTCAAGAGCATTTGTAAAAAATAATAAAGAGCAAGTGGGATAAAGGCTCCCACACCCCTCTTCCCCCATTTGGGGGAAGCTTGCATCGTCTCTTTTATTTTCATGTTTGCATAATAATTTGCTAGAGTAGAATAGGAAATAGTAGTTTCATTATTTAGAAGTTAGCTTTCATAAAAGTTGAAAAAAGAAAAGTTTCATGTTTTATTACTTATTTAGTTTAAGTTATGTTTGCTTTCAATTGATATAATATTGCAAAAATTAAAAAGAACCAAAATCTCTTGAATCTCACCATATGGTGGATCAAGAGTGCTCTCTATCGGAGAGTTTGTTTAATCTTTCTTTCGTTTTCGTGCACTTTACTTTGTGCAAGTTATTAATTAATTTCAAAGTCTCTTGAACTTGCCGAAATCCAAGTCAAGAGCACTCTCTGTCAGAGAGCATATTAATTTTTGCATCATCCTTGCACTTAGGCATATAGATAGATAAGACTCTTGAACTTTTGTCATAAGACAAAGTCAAGAGCGCTCTCTGTCGGAGGGTTTTAATTAATTCTTTTATTAAAATCTTTCAACTCACATTCCCCCCTAATTAATTTACTTCGTTGATATCCTTCACCTAGTATGCTCTGTCGACTGTCATAGTTGGGATCGTACTCAGAACGGTGAATGGACTTGATAAGATCGCAATAACAACACAAATAAAATTTTACCCCACAACCAACGCATCAACGTTGTAGAAAGCATTCAAGTCCCTTCTCAGTAAGGGCGTTGGAACTCCCCGTTGTCTTAGGGTCACAGCTAGCTAGTCAATCCTCCAGGACACCAGCGCGAGATACTGGATGGGCCGACATGTCTAGAACGGAATGACTTTGAACGCTTTTTCGGTTGGTCTTTTGATATCTTCTTTCAAGCCATAATAAATAAGACCATTAAAATATTTAAAACGTACCAAGAGCACTCGCATAACATATCCACTAGCTTTATTTCAAGACTTGTATCTTTGTTATTCTTCAAGCATTGCAAAGCTTTGGCTCCATAAGACATTGGTCTATTTTTTCATGCGTTATTATTAATCTGGACCATTTGTCCTTTGATTTATAAAATCTTTGTTTGTGAATGCATTTTTATTTTTACAAGTTCTTGATATATTGTTCATCTTTTAATCCAGTGCAGCAACGTGGATTGCCTTTGTCTTATGTTCAAATTCTTATAATTATAATCATCTTCATCATATTTTAACTCCTAAACAACACCCATCTGCATCATTTCCATAAATTAACTTAAACACATTGAGCCATAGAAAACTCTTGTTAGGGACTACCCCCCTGGCTTCGTTAGGAGTTGGCCTAAACGGAGGAGCTAGGAGTAGGTGAGAGTACCTGGCTCTGTGCTTGCCTCCAAGGTCACACCTCTCCCACTTTCTCAAGTGAGGAGACAACTTTCGGAAGATTTCTGCTGCTGGTGTGCAATCGGCGGACAACATAACTTACTAACTATTTCGAGCCAAACAAGCCTAGTTAGACAAATGGATCTCCTTGGGGACCAAACAAGCCTTTTCTGGCTTACTAACCCTTTCGGGCCAAACAAGCCTAGCCAGACATACTGATCCCCCTAGGATCAACAGGCCTCATCTGACTTACTAACCCTTTCAGCCCAAACAAGCCTAGCCAGACTTACCCTCCTCTAGATTGAGCTACTCACCATTGCATCCATCATCCATCTATTGTCACTCCCTCTTTCGAGAGAGGTCCTTTCGGACTACACCAAGCTTGTCTCAGAAGTATTCAAACTTTACACGAGCCAGAGGCTTAGTTAACACATCTGCCACTTGTTCCTCTGGAGGAACATGCTTGAGCTTTACAACTCCCTTCTACAACTTGTTCTTTAACATTCTCTTCTTCTACATCCGCAATTGCATCGTACATTTATAACTTGCATCATTATTCTTTTGTGCATATGTAACTGCATCATTTCTTCTCTTGTAGGTGATTGCATACCATCCTTCCTACAAGTCAAATACAATTGTATGATTAGACACATTTCGTAACATATTCAAAATGACAAATTCTCATGCATAAAGATATATATACAATCATGCAACTATCTTCGCTAATGCAACAATCATTTATATCCCATACACAGTAACTTTCTATATGCCTTCCATCTTGCCAAGACATCATTTCAACAAGGAGGTTTCATAAGTAGCAATGGAACAACATAAGCCACTTACCCATCACTTGCATATTAGTAGTAAACTACAAATATTCTAATATGCATAATACATTTCCTGAATCTAGAAACATGTCTATGTACACATCTTGAACAACTAGATATATAACAAATGACTATTGAAATACTTATCTTTGTTTGTTGAGTCAAGCTTTCCACAGAACAGATCAAATAGTAGTTTCCTAAGCCAAACTGCTTCCTTGCAGGCATCACTCGCAACAATATACTCAATTTTAGCTGTACTCTAAGCTATGGGACCCTGTTTCCTGTCGGACCATGAGATCATTGTAGATCCCATACTGTAGCAATAACCTGAAGTACTTTTTCGGTCTACTGCATTGCCAGCCCAATCTGAGTCAGCATATTCAGCTAACATTTCTCCACTGTTGGAAGTATACCTGAGCCCATAAGTGATGGTACCTCGCACATATCTGAGTACATGTTTGGAAGCTACCTAGTGTATGTGCTTCGGATCAGACATGAACTGACTCAGAGCATTCACAGTGTAATAGATAACTGGTCTCGTGTGTATGAGATACAGCAGAGGTCCAATGAGCTGTTGATACAGGGTAGATTCCACATCTTGTGAACTGGTGGTTGAGTCTTGCAACTTTTTCAAGTTTTTTGTCATGGGCATGCTCATGGACTTGCAGTCCTGCATCCCAAATCTCTACAAGATGTCCACTGCATACTTTCCTTGTATTAGGAAGATCTCACCTGACTTTTGCCAGACCTCTAGGCCAAGAAAATAATGCATCAACCCAAGATCCTTCATTTCAAATTCAGAGTTGAGCTCCCTCTTCCATTGAGCTATCAACTGTTCCTCTCCAGTAAGGAACAAGTCATCCACATACAAGACTAGGATCAAGATATGGTTATGAACAACCTTAAAGTACAGATTGGAGTCAACAGTACTTTTGGAAAACCCCAAGTTGTGAAGGTAGCCATCCATCCTCGCATACTAAGACTCTCAGAGCCTGTTTGAGCCCATACAAGGCTTTCTTCAGTTCACACACATGGGACTTGTCCCCATGAGTCACGAAGCCTTCAACTTGTTCAATATATACTTCCTCATCAATTTTGCCATTGGGGAAGGCAGTTTTTACATCCATCTGAATATAGCAGCAAGAGATATGATGGTTCATATAGTAGTATACCTGGTGACAGGAGCAAAGTCTCATCATAGTCTATGCCCTCTTTTTGGGTAAAGCCACAAGATACAAATTTGGCTTTGTATTTCTCAATGCTGCTATTAGCAACATGCTTGATTTTGTAGAGCCATCTTGATGTTACCACTGATTTCATGTCGGTCTGGGAACAACTTCCCACTCATCATTTTTCATGATTGAACCGTACTCTTCAATCATCGCATCAACCCATACATGTTGAATTGTTGCTTCTTTGTATGTGGAAGGTTCAACATTGATGAGCTGGCTCATAAGACCTGAGTACTTCTGTGGCTTTATGCTTTCTCTGAAAGTCCGGGGAGGAGCTTTATGCTTTTCAACTTTTTGTATTGTTTCTCGGTACCAGGCAGGTCTCCTTTTGGAAGGAGCAACCTCAAGTAGTTCTTCTGGCGGACTTCTAGGTTCGTCTGGTACATTTGGAATTTGAGTCTCAAATTCTTCTTCCTCCCTCTGAACTTCTAAATCTAGGATCTTAGAAGGAGGTTCTTCATCTTCCTTTGAAAGCTCTTGTGTTTGACGAAACACAACTTCCTCATGGAATATCACATCTCTACTAACTTCAATGTACCTCTGTCCAAAGACATAGATGCGGCAAGCTTTCGAACTGTCACTGTAACCGACAAATATACCTTTCTTTTCAGAAGGCTCTAGCTCAGCCCTCTTTTCTTTTGGTACATGAATATACACAAGAGTGCCAAAAATATTCATGTGGTCGACTGTAGGTTTCTTGCCGGTGAATACTTCTTATGGAGTCTTTTCCCCCAAGATGGCATGAGGGCTTCTGTTTTGAATGTACACAACAGTACATGCAGCTTCAACCCACAAAGATAAAGGAAGATCAAGGTCAGTCAACATAGCTTTAGCAACTTCACAAATCATTCTATTCTTCCTTTCTGCAACCCCATTCTGTTGAGGATTGTACGACACTATCAGGTCCCTTTTGATTCCTGCTTCTCGACAGAAGTCATCAAACTCATTCACCTTTGTTATCTGACCTTCGGATACGGATGTGTTTGCCTGTTTGATTTTCAATTAGAGCTTTGAACTCTTTGAACTTTTCAAAATTTTCACTCTTGACTTTAAGAAAGTAAATCCAGGACTTTTGAGAATGATCATATATGTACAAAACATCAAGGAGGGTGAAGACATAGGCCCACAAATGTTAGAGTGAATCAAATCCAATATTCCTTTAGATCTATTCTTTCTTCTCGAGAAGGATTTCTTAGTGTTCTTACCTAGAGCACAACCCTTGTAAATACCATCATGTTTAGGATAAATCTTTGGCATACCTGTAGGCTGTAACCATCTTTTGAAGGCATGGAAGAGTTGTATAGTGGAGGTACCCTAGGGCCCCCAGTAGTCTTTTGGGGTTCTTGGTTTGGGACCAAGCAGGTTGATGCCATTACAGAGTCCCTAACATGTGGTTAGGGCCCCTATATGCCTCTAGGGTATCCTGGTCTATCTTGGTCTAGGACCAGGCAGTTTCTTGGCTTGGGACCAAGCAGATCTTGTAGGTTGACGCAGAGATTCTTGGCCTGGGACCACGAAGATTCTTGGTTTGGGACCAAGTAGTTCCTGTAGGTACACACCTGGTCAGTTAACCAGGTGGATCTTGGTTAGTTGACCAAGATGATGATGTGTGATGTCCTCTATTCCTAATCGGTTATTGCTAAGTTGTTTCTCAAGGGATTGGCCAACCCTTAATGATGTCACTAACATTTAACCCTTAGGAGCAGTACAAAGGACCATAGGATCCCATCATCCAGATTAGATCTTCCTTATACAATGATGATAAAAATATATGGAACGCAGGTGACAATATACCTTGAGAGATAAAAGATTAAAGTCCTTGGTCTTGTTGGTCCTGTGGGTAAAAGGGGTTGTTTCCCCACCTTGATGGTACACCTTGATCTTATGGATAAGGGGGCTTCCTTACCACGTTGTCGTGACCACAGTGGTAGATCAGGAACATATTTCAATATTTTTAATTTATTGTCGATATGTGATCATGATCCACCCTTTGACATCTTATGCATCTTATATATTAGTTGTATTTTCATATTTATGTAGCAATGTGTTTATTTGATGTTGTTGTTGCTTTAGATGTTAAAAAAATTGAAAAAAATGGTTATTTTTGTATTTTTTGAGGTTTTACAACAATTGCAAGTATTTTTTCGATATTTTCACCGATATTGTCGATAAGTTACATTTCGAGCCCTCAGCGATATATTCAATATATGTAACTTTGATACAGATAGATGGAAACTTCATATATAAGCTCAAGATGAAGTACAAGTACATACCATATCCTTCTATGAAGGTTCTACAAAAACTCCAATTATTTAAAAAGCCCTAGTTAGGGTATGTCATCAAACCCTAGCTCAACCAAGAAGATCCAAGTGCAAGAATCTCTCCAAGACAACCTCCAAGGCAAGATGCCCTCCTCCTCTTCTTTTCTTCTCCAATTTGCCTTAGTTTTTTCTCTTAAAACCCTAGTCTCCAATCTATAGGGGATAAAACCTAACCCTAGAACTCCAACATGCTCTAGGAAAATCCAAAATCATGAAACCCTAGCACCTCAAGAGAGAGAAATTCCAAGTACAAGTGAAGTTCCAAGAGAAAGAGAAAGCCAAGATCATCACCCTAGCAACTCTAAGGGGGAGAGAGAGAGATCAAGTATAAGTGAAGAAGCAATAAAGAGAAGGTGAGTACTCTCCTCTCCAAGGTCACATCTCTATTGTTGAAGTTTGTAGTTTGGACATGTATTTCCACATGAGCTTGTGTCTAACTTGTGGAAATTATTGTCATTAATACCTCTTAGAACTTTGGAAATTCACTTTATTAATTTAAATATTAAAGTGAATGTCATTTTAGAATTAATTTAGGTTCATTTAATGAAATGCCTATGTTTTTGGCATTAGTGATTTAAGTTAATTAAATGAATCTTAGCCCTTGATCTCAAGTGAGGTGAGATCTAATCTCAATTGTTGATCACTTTGGAGGATAAGGTTTTGGTTCATCTCAAGATTATAAAAGGCAACCAAGGTGAGAGAAGAAGACACAACAACACACAAGGATTGAGTAAGTGACTCATTTCAGAGAGTAAATGACTTTTACTTTTCAGATTTGGTAGGGAGAAGAGGACAACAGTTAGGAAACTTTTGCAGGAGGGCTGTACTAGCAGGTAGAGGCTCAACCAGTTGCAACAGAAGTTGTACAACAAATTGTATAGTCTAGCGGGGACGCATAGGGCCGTACAACAGTCATACAAGCCACACGTGTTGGTCATATAGCGGGTTGCAACTAGTTTTTTGCAGTCCATACAAGGGTTGTACTATAAGTAGTACAAGTAGCAGCATGCGCAGAGGGGTTTTCTTAGGCAGAATACAGTCAGAGATTTTATGAAGAGCACAGATTTGCCAGGTTTGTTGTAGATTGTATTTTTCTTCATTGAGCCATTTTCCCAGTAGGGAGCCCTTGTATGTTTGGATATTATTTTAATGAAAAACATATTTTAATGGTAGAAATTTTGTTGTGTATGTGTTATTGAGATCTGTTTCCATTTTGCTTCCGCTGTATAATTTTTGTTAATGATTTCAATTGTATAAATTATTCATTAAGATGCAAATTAAACTTTATAGCAAAGAAATCACAAGGAAGTAGTTTATATAGTGTTGGGATTATAAAATTTAACATCCACACAAGTGAAATAAGAATGAACACAATGCTATATGAAATGAAGACTCTCTCCTTCCTCTATTTATATGAGAGGTAAGGGAGGCCAACAATACATTAGGGTCCAAGCCTTAACAAGAAGCCTACAACAATCACTTGTAGGCCTACACACAAGGGTACACATGTCATGCTCCAAGATGATGTCCTACACAATACCAGCTCCAAGATGGTGTAGATACTTAAGGTGTGTCTATAGGTCTCCATCCAAACCCACATGGACTCCATTGCTCCTCCCAAGCCAAGTACTTCCTTCATTGGGTCAACTGGCCCTGCATGAAATTTGTTGCTACCCAAACGTACTTGAGCTAACTCAAAGCCTCCAACCAAGAATCTAAGCTACTTCATACCACCTAGGGTCCGATGCCCTCCTATAAGATGCATAATGCTCCTCCTCCTAAGCTAAGTCACCTGGTTCGAGTTCGTGTTCGAATTCGGCGAGCTTGAAATTCGGCAAAAAATCGGCACTTAAAATTTTGGCGATAAAAATCGGCATAAAATTCGGCATTAAGTTCGAATTTTTAAAATATATGAAAATTAAAAAATATATGAAACACTGGATGGTAGAAATCAAACTCTTAAAAACATGACTTAAAATACACTCATACATATATATATATATATATATATATTCTAAAGAAAAAAATTATAATAAAAAAAAGAATATATAGGGTTGTCCAAGCATGTAACACACATAAATGTCTACAGACTTATTACCAAGTTTGTTCCTACGACCAAGAGATGAGACTCTTTACGCTTAAACCACATGTCATGAAACACAAACAAATACAAAACTTACATTAACAATGCAAATACATACAACACTCCTATCAATAATACAAACTGGAATAAAGATTATAAATGAAACTCCATAGCCTCCCACTCAACACCATCGAAAAATTCATAGAAAGCAAAAATATACCCTTCGTCGTGGCCCGTGAAACACTGCTGAACCCTGGCCCGTGAAACACTGCTGTAGGCTGTAGCCTGTAAACAATGAAAACTCTGGCCCGCGTGAACACTGAAAACTCTGGCCGTGGCCCGCGTGAAAACTCTGCAAACCCACCGTGAAAACACTGAAAACTCTGGCCGTGGCCCGCGCGAAAACTTTGCAAACCCACCGTGAAAACACTGAAAACTCTGGCCCGCGTGAAAACACTGAAAACTCTCGCCCGCGTGAAAACTCTGCAAACCCACCGTTAGCATTAAAATATCGGCGCCGTGGAGAGCCCTTTTAGGGTTTTGGGTTTCAAAAACGATTTTAAACGAACATGCAACGATTTTAAACGATTTTAATCGAATTTTAACGATTTTCAACGATTTTTTTTTTTAAATCGACTTGAAGTTCGAATCGGCGATTTTGAACGGCGATTTTGATCGAACAAAATCGGCATGCTCGGAAATTCGGCGATTTTCGAACTTGAAGTCGAAAAATCGCCGAACACGGTGACTTAGCTCCTAAGTAGGGTGTTCTCCAAGCGAGTGAACTTCTCCATGCGGTCACATTGAAGGGTGTTCAACAAGTAAGAAAGAGAACTCCAACACCCTAAGGAAGAATGCCAAGAAAGCATCTACTTGAGGTAAAGCAACCACTTAGCAAGTTGTCTCCACTGTGTAAATCCATCATGAACCATTTACCATTCACCAATCATCTTGGACCATCTAGCTGTTGAGCATACACGATGTACCCCAAAAAACATGACGCACCCCCAATTATTGTGTGAACACTTTCAAATTATCTTTGCAAGCTAATAGGTGATGTCCATGTCTGGGTCTAGAAACGGGTCACCATCAATGTTTTAAAACTTGGACTCAGACTCAGAATGAACAATGAATCTGTAATGACTTGGCAGATTTGAATTTAATGACTTGGTTTACTCAAAAACACATAAAATATTTAAATTTTAAAGAAAAAATATTTTAAAGGTTCTAATCCATGATTCCAAAGCATTAAAGACAAAATATCCAAAGTCTGCTCATGTATATACCATATAAGGGTGAACATATCAACATGGCACGAAGTGTACAGTGAAACATATTTGGAAGACTGGAACAAATGAAAATACATAATCAAAGAGGTCTAATGCCCCGTAGAGTGACAATCCAATAAACAAAACGCTATGCTGCCACTATATCATTGATCAACATGATTAATAATCAAACTTATCATCGCTACAAGAACTAGAACTAGTACAACAGTCTGCAGTCTAGACTTTGCCACAACGATTTCAAACTCTTAAAGTTCACAGTCTCACACCACTTGGGCCTTTTACCTGCTTGGCTTTCATTTTGCTATTTTTGCTAATCATACTCCTGAGTTCCATTAACCTTTCTCTAGGCATGAGTGGACATTAACATAATTTCATTTCATTTCTACTAGCATAAACTTTCTTGGGTATTAGTCATTGTGATCATGGGCATTTTTTTACGTTTCACCATCAATCAAGAGGGTTTCCTTCTTGTTTTTTCCAGCTGCAATTGTACAAAAGGGTTTCCCTTCTGTTATTTCCAACTATGATTATACAAAGGTTTCAACATTCTTTTTATTAAATTTAAAGGAAAGCATGTTTAACACAACAATATAATTGTGTTATAAGAAGATCTTTGTGGTTAGTTTGCTACGAAAAAACTACCATCAAAACTACGAAAAAATTAATACAAATTAATAATAGGAATGACGTGGTGATATCTTGAATGCCTAAGTAAACTGGGCAAATCTTTAAAAAGGCACGCTCTTGGTATATATTATCATTGTTTAAGCACTACACTATCAATTAGCAAACAACCCTATCAACACAATAGTCAATGTTTAAAGTTTAAACAATCTAAACTTCTTTTCTAAGTCACCTCCTAGATCTGAGTCATGTATTGAGTCGTGGCCCTCGGGTTGGCGATTGGGCTTGGGCATTCAAATGTTCACTTCACTCAGCACAACGGCAACACTGTTCGTTGGAACACGCCATAGTCTAGACTCCACTGACGACCTGGGCTAAGTTGCTGACCACTCCGATTGTTCGCTAAGCCTTAGAGAATTTCTACTGTCACGACCAGTATGATGAATGCCCACGACGCAAACTAGAGAGGTGGGCGGGGCGTAGACCGTCGTTTTAATTTAGATATAAATTAAAAGAAAAACAAAAACGAAAATGTTTTCATCTCCGTGGACCCACAAACACGACGGATCGGGTAACTCTCTCGAGTGAGTCAACAAATCGCCTGAGTCGACCTGTCCATTATCAACTCTCCTGAGTCATTCAATAAATCAGCTAATTAAGTCACTAACTCGCCCTTTGAACCGATTCAACTGTCGACTCAACTCGGTCCAGGGTCGACTAGGCCAACTCGACCGATCCAAGTCCGAGTCAGTCGAGTTTTAAAACACTGGTCACCATTGGAGGTGGTTAATGAATTGGTATATTGTTGACTTGTAGGAATTGACATATTCTCAAGTTTTAGGAGGATTGATATATTTTACAATAACTACACCAATTACAACTTTTGTAGTTGTTATGTTGTTAAGGTTTTTAAATTGTCATAAGGAAACATGTTGGAAATCAACTACAATAGTACTTAAATAGTTCTAAGGGAACTCACAATTTGGTATTTGTACTTGAGAAGAAAGACAGATATGCAAAATTTTCTCATGTATATAGCAAGGGGCATATCATTGGATGTGTGTTATATTCTTTGTAAGTAGGCTTAGTCTCACCCTAGCGCAGGAGGGGTTTTTGGGTTCATTTTGTGGTTGAAAAGGTTTAAAACTCACATACAATCTAAATAGCACATAGTTATTAGGTTTAGGGTTTGGGTTCTATTATTATTATTTTTAATTTTTTAAGTTGTTTTGTGGGCCGAGCTCCTTCATACACCTTTATATAGAATCAACTATTTTTGGATGGAACTGGTTGGTTCTATAGGGAATTCGTTGGTTTAGATAAAAAATGTCGATTCTGAACATAACTTAATGGTTTCTAGTTGCAACCATTGGTTTTGCTCATAAAACCTCTAGAATTGGTTCCACTGATTGGTTTTGATAACTTGGTTGGAGCAACATGTGAGGGTTGGAGATATTTAATAATCACTTTGCAAATGATTCTTTCTTATTTGTTTGAGCAAACTAAGAATTTGTAGACGGTGCATGAGCATGCCTAGATCTTTGCTGTGTAGCGTCAAGTGTGATGGCTAGTGATCATAAGGAAAACTTTTGGTTTGATTTGATTGGACGGTTTGATTTGATAGGTTCTCACAACTTGAAATTATGTTTGGTTAGTGGTCATTCTGTGGTATCTTGGCATTCCTTTAACAATGGATCTCTCGCTTACTTCAATCTGGGATTCAATATCTTTAGAACAATCTTCACTTTTGGCATCAAAGACCTTCTGCTTGCTAGGAAATTGACAATGGTTGGACAAATTCTTCAAGCTTCTTACGTCTTCCATGTCTCCTGTTGGTTGCCAAGTTGAGCTCAATTTTTGTGCTTGGAGCAAATTTTATGCTCTTACCAATGGTTAAAGTATGGTGGTGAAAGTGGCCTTTCGATAGTCCCATGGACTGTGTATCATGCCCAAGGTGGGGGGGGGGGGGGGGGGCGCTTAGGTTTGATAGATGTGGCTACCTAGGGGAGCATTCTTGTTTCCAAATGGTTGGCGCATTGCTTGGAGGGGGCAACTCATTGGTAGGTGTTATTGTGCTATTGATTGCTTACTGCTTAACATGTATGCAAGGTCCAGGGTTTCTTTGCTCGTGTAACATTATTTTCTGCCCCTCCTATTCCAAGTTGTAGGCTTGTTTATCCTTACGAGTATATTGATAACTTAAAAGATAATAACGGGTTTTGTAAGATGGAATATAGATGGCAGGAAAGCGGGGTAGGATTTAGTGTGGTGACCTCTTTGGAGTTGGAGATTACATGGGTATTGTATTGTAGAGCTTTCACATTTCTAGACTTGTCGTTTGAGTAGGAAGGGCATCTTCTTCTGGTAGTACTTGAGGGATTCAGTGGCATGCTCTTGGAAGGATTGGTGTGCCCTGACATGATTTACTTTCCTTGGACCGATCGACTATAATTGAGCTTATTGGGCACATCCCTCAGGAGGATGTGTCCAAGATGAATATTGCAATGCCAAGGCCCTTTAATAGTATGACTTGCGCATTAACCCCTGTTCGCAATTTGCGTTGAGTGTCCATAGATTCGAAGGTCAAGTGGATTCCTAAGCTATGTAGTCTGTGGTCTATTAAACTCTCCTATAGGTTGTGGGTTTTTGCATGGTTGGTTATTTATTAGGGTCTCCCTTCAAAGGCCAAGTTGACGAAGAGTGGGCTTTTTTGATGATCTCTATCATGTTGTCAACTCTTTGAGTTAGTGAAGTTAATGTTTTGGGATTGTCACTTTGTAAAGAGTGGTTTGAAACATAGTAGCAATATTCTAGTTCGAATATGAATACGAATACGATTCGATACAAAATAAATGTGTAAAGAAAAATTATAGTACAACTAAAATACGGAAGTAGACATCTCATAAGTACAAAAAATGCATTTTTAAAATTTAAAATTATACATGATCATTCAAAATTTTGAAGTAATATTTATTCTTCATTGTAAATAACTTGTAACATTTCTCAAATTTGAAGTACAACATATGTATAGCAACGTGAAAATAGAGTTTAATATGTGAAAATATAATTTAATAGGTAAGTATGGGCTCTTGGCTTCATTATATGTGTTTTCTTATTGTTGATTAGGTAATAAGTATGGGCTTATAGCCTTAGTGTAGCTATTTTTTAATGTTGATTAATTAATGTGTGTTATTTAACCGTTTATTTAAAAGATTACGTGAAATAAGTCACGTAATGCTTAGAATGATCCTTGAGTGTTTTGTGTGTCCATATTTTACTTTGTTTAGTTTGTTTTCCAAAATCATTATTTTTAAGTAATTTTATAAGAAAAATAATATACTCTAAAATTTATTATAGTTGCAATTCCACGTAAATTTTAATAATAACATTTAGTGATTTTTGAAAATTGTAAATATATTTAAGTATTTAGTCAACTTTAACGAATAATATGCAAAGTATGTCGAATATTTGCTGAATCTTGAATTCCAAACGAATTTTTGTATAGGAACTCCCAATACAGCCGAATCTTGTTACTATGGTTGGAAATGGATGTTGATTTTTGTAGCATCAGACACGTACTTCCCCAGGTTTTGTGTCTAACAGGTGGAAATTGTCTTTAAGGACTCTTAGACTTAGGAGATTCACTTTAGTAAAGTGAACTATTAAAGTGAATGTACTTTTGTAATTACTTTATGTAAAGTGATCTAGAGAGCCCATGGTATTTTCCCAAGGTATTTGCATATTGCAATGTTATAAAAGGAAACCTAGATGAGAGGAGGACACACACAACGGTCACACAGAGTGAGTGGGATCTCATTGAGTGGTTGGAGAATGACTTTCAACCAAGTGTGCAGGTGTAGGAGCAGAGTTAGAGGAAAGGAGAACAAGGGGCAATTGAGGGTTAGCAACCAACAAGATTGAAGGACTCATCTTGAGGTTTGAAAGCTATCATTTTGTCATTGTATTCCTTAGTGGGCCATTACCCAGGACGAGAGCCCATGATTTTTATAGTTAATAAAAATCATTGTTTGTTGGTTTTTCCCTAGTTGGGGTTTGCTAGGATAAATCTGTTAAAGATAGTGCAATTGTAAGACCCATTCCCAGGGAGGATGGTACCCTAGTCAGTTAACTAGGGCAGAGTAAGACCCTAGAAGGTACCCTAGGTTTCCCAATAGTTTCTCGGGGTTCTTGGTTTGGGACCAAGCAGGTTGATGCCATGGCAAAGTCCCTAACATATGGTTAGGGCCCCTATATGTCTCCAGGCTATTTTGGTCTGGGACCAGACAGTTTCTTGGACACGATGTCCAAGCATATCCTGCAGGTTAAGACAGAGACTTCTTGGTCTGGGACCAGGCATATTCTTGGTTTGGGCCCAAGCAGACCCTGCAGATACATTCCTGGGCAGTTAACCAGGTGGATCTTGGTCAAGTTGACCAAGATGATGATGTGTGATGTCCTCTCTCTTATTTGGTTATTGCTAGGTTGTTTCTCAAGGGACTAACCACCCCTTGATGAAGTCACTAGCACCTAACCCTTAGGACCAGTACTGAGGACCAAAGGATCACATCATCCAATTTGGATCTTCTTCCTTATACTGTGATGATAATATATATATGGAACACATGTGAGAATATACCAATTAAAGTCCTTGGTCTTGTTGGTCCTTTGGGTACAAGGGGGTTGTTTGTCCACCTTTATCGTACACCTTGGACTTGTGGGTAGGAGGGTTGTCTTACCTTCTTATTATGACCCCTTTGGTTGACTTTTGCTCCTTTATCTTTTACTTGGTCCCTAGCAATCTTATTTTGTGTACCTTTAACATGATGACTTATATTTTATGGTTTTTATTTTGTAAAAACTTTGGACCATTGGTACCCTATCCTAAGTCAACTTTATGGTTTTTATTTTGTAAGACGTTTGGACCATTGGTACCCTATCCTAACTCAACTTAATTTTATGGTTTTTATTTTTGAACCATTGGTCAAATTAACTTTATGGTTTTTACTTTTTAAGACCATTGGACCTTTGGCACCCTATTCTTAGTCATCCTATTTTTATTTTTATGTTTTATGGGTAAACACCCTAAAACCTAGGGGTTACCGAAGTGACCTTTCTAGAAGGCTTGTTAAGATTATAAATTCAAGTCTTGAATTTTCATTTGACACATGTCTTGACAAGAGGAGATTCGAGATCTGCTTCAAGGGACTGTTCTAGGGTCTGCTGCTGCTATCTTTGGCTTGACGTCTAGGCTTTTGTTGTTGGTTTGAGCTGCCGCCACCTCTTTCTCAACCTCTTAAGGCTGCCACTATCTTTCCCTTTCTGCTGCTACTGTTTATGTTGGGCCGTGATTGTTTGTGGCTGCACCGCGACTGTTTTGTGCTCCTTGAGCTAGGTCGTGACTGTTTCTATGCTCCTTGAGTTGGGCCGTGACTGTTTTGTGCTTATTGAGTTGGGCCATGATTGTGTTTGCATTCCTTGGGTTGTTACGTGACCTTATTTATGATCCCTATGCCTTTGAATGATTGTTACGTGACCTTATTTACCATGGCTTGTTCTGTGGGTGAGTTTGTGTTGGTACCTACTGTATTTTTAGTCTGGGCCGTGCACTGTTAGCTGCCAGACTTGGGCTGTAACCTTTCTGCTGATTATTAGAGTGGGCAGTGACTCTTGTATGGTTGTTCAGACCTGGTCTATGATTCTTGGATGTCTCCTATACTGAGCTGTGACCTTATGTGTGCTCATGGAACTTGAGTTGTGACCTCTATGAGGTGTTTGGATAGAGCTGTGTTCTCTGTGGGAAGCTTGGACAGAACTATGGTTCTTGTGGGCTGCTAAGACTCAGACTTGACCTTGTTGGGTTGATCTGAGCTGTGACTTGTGTCAATCTTCTTGAGCTAGTTGTTATCATGCTAGTACCTAAGAGTGTTTGGGGCTGAGTCCGATGACGTTGGAATCAGTCTCAAACATCCTGAAACAATTAATGATAATGCTAAAAATTTAAGTAAAAGTATAAAAAATGAAAGATAACGAAAATGCCATAAAAATGAAAGATAACAAGAATGCCACTTTTACTTAAAGAATTTAATATGACCAATTATTATTGAACTGACCTGGCCAATTTCAGTCTGGTTCTGGTAACAATGCCAGCAACCTAACCCGTGGCTTTATTTTTCAAATTGCACAAATTTTTTATGGGCAGGACAATATTTTCCAAATATCATGATATTTTCCTAATTTATTGCAGGGTTTTCAATATAGCGCGACACATTCCATTTATCATAAATATCACAATAAATTGCTGGCGATAAAATATTGCGATATTTTCCTAGTTTATCATGGGTTTTTGAATATAGCGCAATACATTCATTTTATTGTAAATATCACTATAAATTGCTGGTGGTATATCAACTGAGGTGATGTGTCGCAATATTTATGATATACCGGTGATAAATGTAACTATGCTAGTGAGTAAACAATGGGAACAAGATGCCAGTTAGATAGAATATGGCAATCAAGCCCTTAGGATCATCCCAATAGCAACATCTAGCCCAAAGCAGGGCTAATGATATCTAGCTAGATCATAGGTGCAAGTTGAGCACCTTAATTATATCCTAGATTCGAAGTGAACTAATTGCTTATTAAGTTATTTATTTTTAAATTTATGTTTTTTTTCTCAACAAGTCATCAATAGAATCTCACTATGGATATTTTGATTTCTTACAGGTGAGAACCCCTTCAGAGAATGAAGAGCTAGAGCTACTCTTTGCTGGACTTTCATTATAAAAAGAATTACCTTCAAAGTAAGTTACTCAGCTTCCTTGTCGCTGAGATCTCTTTAATTTGTTTTATAGTTCATGAAAAGTTATTTGGGTTTGCAGTTGCCATTAAATTCCTGTAGAAGCCCCAAGGGGGTAAACATACGTTATTACATATTGTTAATTAAGAGACCATTAACTAAATTTTAAATCAAATCTGAACTTTCCACTAGATTTCTTTCCTGACTTTTATTTTTAGTAAAGAAATACTGTCTTTTGTTGGACACTAATTGATCCTATATGTTTATTACTTCAGGAAGAGATCCATCTGCCTGCAGAAAAAGCATTTCTTGGGATGGATATTTTTGCCAAATGTTTACTACTAAGCCTGTGCATGCTATGTCTAAAATATTGTGGATGCAGGTGGATGGAAGACTCATTATGATAGAGGTAGCTGGAAGACAATTCCTAGGGATCCCTTTGTTGTCGCTAATAGGACAGTAGTGGATCTTGCCCTAATAGAAATATTGTACTTCAAGAGTTGCTTGACCAAGCAAACTGTAAAGTGCAACAACCCTTGGGAGCAACTTCTTGTGGTACTATTGACAGAAAGAAAAGGGTAAAACCTTCTAGTACATGTTTTGGAGTTCAAAGTGAAATAGATGCTTAACATGAAAATGTGAATAGGTACTATGGACTTGGGTATTAACTAGGTAAAATAATGACATTGCCATCGTTTAACTGATAACAGCCTTTTGATATGTTTTTTCTATGTTTTAACTTTTAATACGATCATATTTTCTAATATGTCGTAATTGTTAATATTTTAGCGTTTTGGTTGAAGTATGTTCTAATGGAATCAATGCTTAGACATAATTCATAGTGACCTATTAGCATGCTACCTTTACCTAGCATTGCCTAGAGTAAGAGTAACAGTAAGTATACTAATGTGGAATGTAATCACATAATAGGATGCAGGCACTCTAAAATCTTCTTCTTGTTTTTGTTATCAGAGATTGTGCTGATTTTAAATTTATTGCTAAACATGAGAAACATGAACGCTTTTCAATATTTGTTACAATTGAGAGCATCTTGAGACTGAAATAATTCATCAACAAAGTTCAACCTATAATTATTTTGAAAAATCTCGAGTATTTTTCCCATTTAACATTCTCTAGACTCATATTTCATGCCAAACATTTGTTTAGACTTTCCATGTATGTCAATCTTGAATCATAGTAGTGTTTTGATTAGCTTAGATTGCCACTCCCTGGTCTTTCGATGATTACGAAAGCGATTCAGATGTAGATTATTGAGATTTTAAAATTCGACATAGTTTCATATTTTCATTTTCTGCCCCTAACTTTTGTAAAAACTTATGTTGAATTTGGAACTTCAATTTTTCCTCAGGGTCACATAAAACATATACAGTATGTTTTTTAAGTTGATTGGTTTTTATCATCCATATTTTCTGGGTATAAAACCTCTTCAGATTTTTGTGTCGATGTTTCGGACCAAGTCAAACTGGTTCATCAGGAGGACGAAGATATGCTTGAAGAGGAAAACTAATCAGTAGACTTGTTAATAGGTGACCATATTAAAATTAATTAACAGGAAGTAGGTTTCTTCTATACCAAAAAGTTCGCACTTTGATCCTTTACAATGCTGACTTCTTTTTAATTAATTTTAACCAAACACCGATTTAATAGCTTTACTGATCGATTTTCTTCTTCAAGCCTCTTAATCTCGATTATGAACCGGTTTTTGACTTGGTTCGAAATGTCACAAAAAAATCTGACATATACGATCTTATACCCAGAAAATATGGATCGTAAATAGTTGGACCGTGAAAGCACGAGATCTGAAATTGATTAGTTTCATATTTCCTTTATTTTAAGTAAACTGGTATTCATTTCCATGAGATCGGCCTTCAATTGTAATCCTATTTGTATACTTTGGATCGATGTTTAGGATTAAGAATTGAGCAACTTAAAATTAATTGGTACATGTTGAAGTTGTCATAGAGTTGCTCACGCTAGGCGTCTTTGTTATTATTCCTTTTTTCAAATGAGCATTGCATTAAATAGTTGTTAATCTTGGCTAAGAACTTAATTTCCAGGGTTTTATGTTGATCAGGGTTTAAATTTGGCTCTTTAGTATGTGGATTCCATTATCGTTTTAACATGAGCTTGCTTTCCATATTGTGAGCAGATGAATCAGAATGAATATTGTTTCTTTCTTGATCAGATGAATCAGAATGAATATTGTTTCTTTCTTGATCAGATGAACATAATGAATATTGTTTATTTCTTGGTATGTAATTTTAAATTGTTTAAAACAAGTTGTATTTTCTTTGAGAAAATTAAAATTAAGCAACTCTTAAAGTTGGTCTGTGTAAGTGGTTCGAAATTGTATTATTTTCCTCATCTAATCAGTTAGAAAGGATTATTGATCAATTTCATGATGGATATCTACTTTTCTATCAAAATTTAATGGCCATGTGGGTCTTATTTCAAACATAAACGTCACTCTAGCAAAGGCTGGGCGTCCACTTGACTTATAATGAAAATATAAATGCCATTTTTCTTCTTTGCGGTCGTAAAGGGGCATGTGTCCAACTCTTTTGTAATTAAATGAAGTAGAAATGTCTCTTTTACTTTTTAACTTTTAACAAAAATAGTGTAAATTTGTATTAGAAGGGGTTGCAGCCAAGCTGGACACCAAAATATAACAAAAGTAAAGCTTGGCTACTTGAAAAAAAAATTCCAAATCAACAATTACTTTAGAACATTAATTGCTGAAAATATTTTCTTGAAAATACATTGGAATATTAAGTCAACTTGCACAACAAAAACAAATAAAAAAATTACAGGATTTGACATAAATATTTTACCTTTGAAACCCAACTTGGCGAAACCAGCATTTAGTTTATCTTTCAATTTCAATCTCAAAAAAATATTCATAAATTGACTAAGAAGAAAACCCACAGGCCAAATCTGCTACACTTGCTTCATTTCAGGTTGTCTCCCAATATATGAATCTCTTATAGATGAAATGATATACTCTTGCTTGAGATTCTCTCAACCCCAAGACTTATTTTTCCAAATGAATGTGTTTCTAATCCTCTCAGATCTCTTTTTATAATTCTCTTTAATGATAAAACCCTAAACCTATATCTTCAAAGAGATAGATGACCAAGGTAGATCTTGCCCTCTTGAGATCAATCTCACTTTGAGATGATTTAAATCACTTAATTCACTCAACTTTATAATAAAAGTAGCTTTAGCATTGAATATAAGAGTCACTTTAACTTTATAAAGTTAATGTCTAGAGAGATTCTTTTGGATGACTTTTACATGCTAGACATAGAGCCAATGTAGAAGTATAAGTTCAAGTTACAAAATTCAGCACTCCCTTTTAGCGAGGAAGGCACTTCAAGAAGAACCTCCTCCGGGATTTGTCTCCAATCTCGCCACATCATCCGTTGTTGTAGTTGCTCCCTCTAAACTGGAAGACTTCCCTGCCACTTGCTTTGGAATTGTTCTAAATATTTGTTCCTACCTACAATGCTCTTAGGACCTTCCTGCTCTCAAGCATCCATTAATGTTATCTTATACCAACTATGCTCCTAGGAGCCTCATGCTCCCAAACATCCATTAATGTCATCTTATACCAACTGGGCTTGACAGAACATGAAGATCTAGAAGAGGCCAACTCCCTCTTCCCCTTTGAAGGCATACTCCCCATATTGGAAGTCTGTAAACTTTGCTAACCCTAAGTCTTCTGCTTCTCTGTTGCTGACATCAATCCTCAATCCAAGATCCCCTTGGATCCACATACACGCTGACCCAATAACTTGTACTACTTACCTTTGCTGTCACTAAGCTTCATGACTAGTCTTGTGACATGCAAAGCATTTAACTTTGTTCATGTCCTTCCCATCTTGAGAGAAATCTTCTTCGACAATATTTAGTCTCGCAAAAAATTGCAAAAAATTCACTTGTGCAAAATTTTTCCTCCTGCAAAAACTAGATTTTTGGGAAAGATGATTTTTTTGCTTGCTATATGACATTTTTGTATGGATTTTGTACAATTGTACGGATTGTATAGACCATCTAAAAATTCATATTTTCTTGAATGTTGGAAATTGCATGAAACACAAAGATTTTCGGAAAATCGACATGTACATAATTTTGTATCGTATGGGCGTATGGTTTTCTGTGTGACTTGCAACTTGCAAGCTTTTCTCTCTTTTCTTTGTCTTGTTGACTTTTTCTTGATCTCCTATAAAAACCCTTGTGATAAACTGGATTTTTGATCTTCAGAGTTTAGGATCTTATATACCATGTTAATTTTTCTTATTCCAGATCAACTTTATAGTTTGAATTATTTATTTAACCTCAACAATTGCATTCAAACATTAACTATTAAAAATGATAACTGAAAACACATTGGAATATTAACTCAACATGCATAGCACAAACAAAATAGAAAATCACAGAATTTGACACAAATATTTTACCTTGGAAACCCAACATGGAAAAACCAACATTAAGTGTCTTTCAATTTCAATCTTAAAGAAATATTCAAAAATTACAAAATTAGAAACCTGATTGACTAAGAAGAAAACCCATAGTCCAAATCTGCTACCCTTGCTTTGTTTCATATTGTCTCTCGATCTATGAATCTCTTACGATGAAATGATGCACTCCTGTTTGAGATCTTCTTTACCTGAAGACTTTTTTTAAGAGAAAATCTCTCTCTCAAATGAATGTGTAGCTAATCTTCTCTTTAGATCTCTTTTTATAATTCTCTTTAATGACCAAGATTAGGTCTTGCTAAGATAAACACCGTTGCCAATTAGATCGTTTATGCTCTAAAGAGATAAACAACCGAGATTAGATCTTTCCATCTTAAGATGAATGGATGTGATTTAATATCACGTCGAGGTCATTTAAATCACTTGAGTCACTCAACATTATAATAAAAAACACTTTATCATATATAAAAGTCACCTTATAAAGTTAATGTCTAGAGAGATTCTTTTGGACGAATTCTACATGCTTGACACATAGCCAATGTAGACGGTACTTGTCTGAGCTACAAAATTCAACATTGCACAGATTCAAAAAGATATGCTAGGGAAACCCATAAGCTTCTATAGCATTACTTGCGTAACAAAGAACTGCTAGTAGAATAAACTTTGAAAAAGGCCCTTCAAAACAAAACATATTTGCATTACATTGACATTTACATGATTATGAAAAGGGACTTTTTTCTCATGGCATCATCTTGGGCATAATTGGAGGGATGTGCTTCTTGTTTGTATACTTCCATATTCTTCTGTAGTTGTTGAACCATTTCTTCTTTGAATTCCAGAGGGAAGGAGCTCATTGAAATGTTCAAGTTTGAAGTTGAGGGAAACAAACCTTTGCTAGTGTTATAACTATGGATTTAAACCTTGCACATAGCTCATTTAACTCTTGAATTTGTCTTTTCTATTGAACAAATATATCCATTATGATTGCATTTTGTTAAACTTATTGATGTTTTAATGCATGGGTTGGTTGTGATAGAGAAAATTGAAGTATTGTTTCCATTAATAAGGTGCTCTTAATGTCGACGAAACCTATAAATTTCTTGTACATTTTTTTGATAGGAGTGATAACTGTCCATTTTGCTCCGATCTTTATCAAATGCTACATCCCTTACAACAATGGCGCACCAAGTTCTCTACAAAGGAGAACCCCTGTCCCCAAGATGTTGAACCACAACCAAGCATTGCGATTTTGGTGATGTACATGAACAAGGCTTGATTCCCTTGTGCCAAACTTCTTTGCCTTGTGACACGATTGACCATGACGGTTTACAGCAGGGATTTTTTTACCATATCCCAAAGTTACCAGGGTGTCGGTTAATGAAAAATTTGGCCCAAGGACTACCCGTAGCAAATAGACCTAGGGGCTATCCCCTAGGTCTATTAATCTTTCCAAAATCATACATTGTGTTGTAGTACCACTTCGACCTCTTATTTTGGCCTTCGTGATCTTGTTGTAAAGAATGTTTCTCTTCTTCACTAGACCCCTCTTGGAACTAAACTCCTTTGATGTTTTTAGCTTTGAGCATTGTTTGATTCCAATACCAAAACTTCTTCTTGAGTCAACAACAATTTCCTATACACTACTATCCATAGATCTATCTTTATTAGAAAAGAATGCTATTTTCTCATCTACAACAACATTTCTATTAATCACAATTTTGTTTATCAAGACATCTAGTAGTTGGTTTGCTCTAAATTGCTTTCTATAGCCAATAAACATATACACCTTGTTTTGACATCTAGTAATTGGTTTGCTCTAAATTGCTTTCTATAACCAATAAATATATACACCTTGTTTTGACATCCAGTAGTTGGTTTTCTCTAAATTGCTTTCTATAAACAATAAACATATACACTTTGTTTTTTTCATCAAAGTTATATATTTTTTTAAATATGTGCAAAAGCCATACAACCAAGAACATAAGAACATGGAAATCACTTGCAAAAGATTTTATGTCTGACCGTTATTTCTTGGGAGTGATATTTTGCAAGGCTTTACAAGGATTCTATCAAGGACGTACATTGCAGTTTTCGCTGCTTTCACAAAGTGCTGATATGGCACATTTCGGCTATGCACCATGTACGTTGCCGTTTCCATAATTGTCATATTCTTCCTTTCCATGATTCCACTTTTCTGTTAAGTGTATGGACTGGTATACTTTCTATGTATACATTCCCTTTTGTAGAATTGTTTGAAATGTGCTTAAACAAACTCACCTCCATTATCATCAGATCTTAAAGCTTTGACTTGTTCACCTGTTTGTTTCTCAACCAAAGCTTTCCATGCTACAAAATAAGAAAACCAGTCTGACTTCTTAGTAAGAAATCCACATATTTCTTGAAAAATCATCCACACCTACCAGGTCCAAAATATGAAAGGCTTGTAAGTTTTAGGTTTATTGAACATCTGGGTAATTGACCACATTGTGCTTGTTGGCGTGTCATTCTTTGAATTGTTATGGATGAGCATTGCTTCGTTTACAATGTGGTCAGAGTGGCGGGCCACCAGAACATTCTTGAAGTTGACTTACTTCTCCTTGCTCAAAAACATAAGGGTCTGTGCATGTTATACTCAAAACTAGATTTTCGATTTCGATTCCAAAAATCTCTAACAGATGGCTCTTAGCAACTCTAGCAGGAACTTATGCTAATCAACTCTAGAGGCACAAGGGATCTTGATCTTACACTAGCATCATTAATATGCAAACATATATTTATTATCTTTCTATGGAATCGATAGAATTAATGAATCTTCAATCACTGGGTCAATTTGAATCCTACTTTTTCTCTGTAGGTATTGCACTAGGCGACATTCTGTTTTTTCTCCTCTACAGATTGTGCAATCTCATCAAATATTAGTCTTGTCATTTCCTAAGCAAACTCCTTCATGTGCGGCAATGCAACTCCTTCACCTGTATGACAACTTTCCTCATCAGATAATGACTTCCTTCAATATTGAACGACGGTCTTCTCCAACAGATGGTAACATCTTCAATTGGAGCATGGTGATCGAGTGATAAACTAAGATACCATATAAGAATAACAATTCACACTTGTATTCACTAGCGAGATGTCTCGTGGATGTCTCTCCCAAAGTTAATGTCTCGAAGATGAGAGACATTTTAGCTACTTGGAGATGTATTGGAAGATGCAAATAAAGGTCTCAATGATTCTTAACATGCCCTGTGAACATATGGAAGTCTTGCAATTTCTTCCTTAAAACAAAACGTGAAAAAAGTTGTTAATATCTTACCGACAAATTATACAATCACACATCATATAACACCATTCAAAGCACCATAATTAATGTGGTAAAACTTCATAAGGGGAACATCCAAGCAGGCAAAGTATTGAAGCTCATTAATGAAGAAGGAGAGATCATATTGAAGCTC
Source organism: Pseudotsuga menziesii (assembly GCA_001517045.1). NCBI lineage: Eukaryota > Viridiplantae > Streptophyta > Pinopsida > Pinales > Pinaceae > Pseudotsuga > Pseudotsuga menziesii. The sequence goes on from LPNX011083658.1 coordinate 308,382, forward strand.
ATTAATGAAGAAGGAGAGATCACATGACTCACATGACGGGCCTTAGCCTCTTAGACTACTCATCACATTACGTATCCCAACCATGCATTGAGTAAACCGTTGTAAACACCCGTAATCATAAACAAATTAGTTTAGTTGTCAATCAACAAAAGTATGTCTCAATAAAATTAGAAGAAAACATGTCTAAACTCTATGGTGGATCCCAAAACTCAAATCAACATGGATGAGGAGGGATAAATAATAATATCAAAGTACATTCTTCCCAAAATTATTTTCTTGGTTCATGAACGTTAGGGAAAAAAATCATCTTAGGTTGCAGATAGACGTCCCATAAAAATATTTTCAAACTTCATGTAGATATTAGAACTCTACCATTGGAGTTACAATTTATTATTTTCTTTTCTTGCCAAAGAGAACTTTCAAATACTAGATTGTAGACTAAGAGGAATGTCAAAACTTGAAGGAAATTGGTACGACATTCTTTGAAGGGGATATACATTGCAACCAAAATAGTCTAGAGTCCATGTTGTTTTGAAGAAGAATCCTTAATGCCCATGATTAAATTGGTATCACCAATACAATTTTCTATTCTTTGTTTCAAGAAAATTTAGAAATAAAGGGCAAAAAATAGAATCTAGATTGAGAGATTTTCATCTTCGGTGACAATCTTTCATTCTTGTGTTTGCATTCCATTTATTTTTTGAAATAAATAGTGCAATTTATGAAGATCTCCATGTCAAGTGGGAAAATCACAAATCCTTGTTACCTTTGTTGAATTTTTGTGGGAGAGAAAAAAGACCCATGTCCCAAAGGTTATGGGGGACTGACCAAATTACATGCAAATTGTGTAGCAAGGGCACATACACAGGGTTGAGGGCCCACTTTTTCCAGACATCAAGAAACTGAGTGGACCCTTGTTTCGTCAGAGAAGAGAAGAGTCTGGAAAATGAGGGAACAAGAAAGAGTAGAGGGGAGAGGGCCTCCTGTCACAACCTTAACAGATGTAGAGTGTTCATAAAAGGTGACGTTGTATGTTTGATGTTCAGGGTATAGAGGGTGTTTTTCTTGCTTTAGCAAGATTTTTCTTTGCATGTGCAATCCCTTCAATGTTCTTCAACATATTTTGAGTATGGTCATTGCATTTAATAGTGGATCTATTGGTTATAAACTCCATCATGAAATGTAATGATTGAAAGAGCAAAAAATTGGTTTGGAGAAGTTGATGCCACCAATCAAAGTGGCATGGGATATTGATGGATGGTTGGATCCATACACACAATTTACCTCATCTATATTGTGTCCTCATTTCTCAAGGGCAATTGATTATTCAAAGACTAATGCAAAAACACCACATTTTTGAAGGAGCAACTATGTGATGCAATTAAGGAGGTGTGGGAATCTAATGTTGATCAATTTATTAAAGGGGCAACCTTGGTTTGTAACACAACATGTTTAATGGTTCAAAAGTACATCATGCAATTTTGGACCTTGTGAAGATGGGACAACGCACTTAAGGACACTGGAAAATTTGATTGGATATCAAAAGTAAGTGAAGATGGGAGAAAGTGCTAAAGGTTCATTTCCAAACATCACCATCGTTTATCTAAAAATTTTCAAAGGACTTGCTCAAACCTAGAGATACATGGGTTATTTCATTTTTCAACATTTTTCATCGTTTATATGAAGTTTAAGGTGCATTATGTTCTATTGTGGTTATTGACAATACGGATTTAGGGAAGCTAAATGAGTTTTATGTTGCAAGGAATGCAAAACAATTGATCCTTAATGATCATTTTATGGGTTGATGCCAAATTTGTTGTTGATCTCATGGAGGCCATTTGTGGTATGATCCACTATGATGGTTTAGTTATCCCTTGTTTAGGTGAAACTTTTGGAATAACACCTTTCCACTATTGTCTTGTTGAGATCCAAGATACAAGGTCGGTCCTTCTAAGAAACGAGATCAATTCAATGATGTCACTTGTGTGGATTAAGAGATAGAGTGAGGTGGCCTCAATTATCTATCTCCCATTACAAATGAATCTCAACCAAATCTAGAGAGAGATTATTTCTAGAAGAGCATGTTGACAAAGGACTTTGAAGATGCAAAGAATGAACAAGATTGTGATGAAGTGCATATTGACATGGAGACTTGAATTTTGGCTCGAAAATTGAAATGTCTAAAGTTTTGTAAATCAAATATTATCTTTATAATAGATTATAATTGACTCTTTTTGACATACTTATCTTTGATTAATGTAAGATATTATGATATAGACAATTCTTTAATGATTATTGTTCATCATTTTACACTTTGGGCATGCAATTGTTTCTCAACTTTATGTGTATATGTCCAAATGATCCGGATTTATGCGTGAACGAAATGAAAGAACAAATACAGAATCATAATAACAGACATTTTGCAAAGATAACAAAGATACAGTAAACGCATATTCTATTAAATGGCGGAAATAGAACAGACTGTAATACAATTGCTAGAATGGTGGTAGCTATCTCTGAGAAGAGATGTGGCTGCTATGCTCATTCGTGCCAAGTTGAATACAAAATAAGGCCAAAGGGGCCTATTTATAATAATAATGAGGGTGAGAACCCCAAAAGTCCAAAACGTAACCCTAGAAGATGAACCGTCATAAAGTTTGCGGCCCCAAGGTGGTAAGTTGAACAGTCAACTTCTCGGGGTCATAACTTTTGCATATGATCTCCGATTTGGGCGTTCGATAGCTCGTTGGAAAGGTCTATCTAAGCTTTACAACTTTTGGTTGGACAAACATGTGCTAATGACAACCCTTTGGCCACGAATCACCAAAAAACGTCGTTTAGGGCCTCAAAATGGCCCCGGAAGTTTGGGACCTGAAAAACTGCAGAAAAATAACTAGGGAACTGCCATAATGAACAATTGTTTTGAGCCAGTGGAATAGGTGGGTGGCCACCGATCTCCATTTGGATCAATCCTTCCTCCTTAGGAAGCAATGGTCTCCATTGCGTCGAATCCCATATCATATCTCGAACTGTGTGTGGAGTTGATCTCCTGGTGCGACATTTGTTGAAGTGAAGAGGCTGCTTTTCTTTGGCATCCCAAGAGCGTTGTAATTGTTGTCTGGATGATTTGTTTTTGGAGGAGCACCTTGAATGTGTGGCCTTGCATTGTAGAGGTACTCGGATAGATGAGGAAACAATGGCTCTGTCTTCTTCTTGTGTCTGATGAGCAGAGACACCCTGTGCAGAGGGTGTGGAGGTCTCTGTGATCTTATGTTCTCCTTCAGATGCAATTGTGAAGAGGAATAATTTTCTGATGTGGGAGCTTATCTTCCTACCTTGCGAGACTTTGTTAGGTGCAACGGTCTCTGGTATTCGATAGATTTTTCCTCCCAAAGTAACAATGACACTGCGAGGCCGTGACTCATATACAGCATGACGCTTCCACATATGTGGTTGTCCTAAAAGAACATCACAGACTTCAAGTGGGGCCACATCACACAATACCTCATCTTTGAAAGGCTTGATGCCATATGGTAGGAGGCATTGCTGAGTAATGCGGATACCTCGTCCTTGGCTTAGCCAACCGATACTGTAAGGTTGAGGGTGTGGTGTTGTCGAAAGCTCCAATCTCTTGACGAATTTTGCTGAGATCAGGTTCTTTTGGCTGCCATTGTCAACAAAAAAATGTAGAGGCATTCCCTTCACCCATATCTGCGAGTGGAATAGGCGCTCCTCTGCCTCTGACTCTTCAGGGTCCTCTAGTTGAATTTGTGCGGTAGCAACAGTGGCAGTGGGGTCTGCATCAATGATCTGCCTCCCATTGTGTGTGGCTGTGGCATTGGGTTCAGAATCAGAATCAGGACATGATTCTGAAGATTTGATCTTGGCCGATAATGACTGCTTTGAGCGATATTCATTAGTGTTGTGCCAAGGGCTTTTATGAAATTCGCACCACTTACCAGTGTCCTTCTTTGTCTTTCGATCTCCCTTCTTTGCTTGTGGCGGGGACTGGTTGTCGTTTTCTTTTACTGTGTTCTACGGGCCAGGGTTTCCCTTGCCTTGATTCTGTGGTGGATTCGCAGGTCCAGAGTCTCACTTGTTCTTTTGTCGAAATTTCTCCTTGATTTTGACAGCATACCAATAGGCGGATCCAAGTGAAGAGATGTCAAGGAAGTCCATCTCAGTTCAGATGTACCGATGTAGACCACTACGATATTTCAGGATTAGGTGCCTCTTAGAGTCTTTGATACTCAGCTTTGTTCGCAGGGTATGAAATTTGTTGGTGTACTCCAACACCGTCTGGTCCCTTTCTTGACGCAGAATGGTCCATTTTGTGTACTGGTCATCATAGTTGCCCACAGGGTAATATTGTTCCCTAACAGCATCTATGAAAGAGGCCCAAGTGGGATTTGTTTCAAACATTCCAGACTCGTCTAATGAGTTTTGCTCACAATAAGCACCCCACCAATTTTGGACATGGGGGACTGCCTTAAGGAGCGCAAAGGTGATCTTTTCTTTGTCGGAAAAATTGTGGACAGAGAAATATCCTTCTAGAACATTCAACCAATTCTCCAGGGCATCTACATCAATATTGCCTTCAAATAAAGGAATATGGGTGAATCCACGGACCTGGGTAACACTTTTTGGCAAGCGGATTTCGGAAAAAACAAAAAAATGCACCTCGACCGAGGTCTTTTTCAGCCCTCCATCGAGGTATTTATTAACCCTCGGTCGAGGTATTTAAACCTCGACTGAGGTATGGACCTCAGTCGAGGTACATACCTCGACCAAGGTGCCTCTGTCAAAAAAATTATTAAACGAGGCCGCGGGGTCTGTGGCTCTCTTTTTTTCAACTTTTTACCTGCGGATGCTCGACCGAGAGACAGCGACGGAACGACGACGGAAGGATTGGCACCCCAAAGCAACCTAAGCACCCCGAAGCAACCCAACCTCATCACAATGTCGGAGCCAAGAGGTAACAATTTAAATAATTATTTTTCAATTTAAATGGAATTTAAAATAAATGTATGTTTTTATAATTTTCATGTTTAAAATGTGTATCGGCAAGCAGAAATGCTGCCGAATTTTTGAAAATTTGTAGTTAAATTCTTTTTTTTTGTTAATTTGTTATAAATATATATAAATTATGCCAACCGGTAGGGTTTATGCTATCGGTTTAATTTTGAAATTTTGAAATCCTAAAGCCTAAACCGGTAGCAGGTAGGGTTTATGCTAGCAGTTGCATAAACCCTACCGCTACCGGTTTAATTTTGAAATGTGTCTCGGGCAAGCCGAAATGTTGCCCGATTTTTTATGTCAACCAATAGGGTTTATGCTACCGGTTTAATTTTGAAATGTGTCCCGGGCAAGCCGAAATGCTGCCCGATTTTTTTCAATCCTCCGTGAATTCACGGAGGATTGGAAAAAATCCATAAAACACCAACTAAACAAACCTATATGAACCATAGAGACAATTAATCAATTGTAGGCCCGAGACAAATAATAAATTTTTTATAAAACCATGAACTTCATACTTAGCCATTAAACTTTATTTGTAAGTTGTTATGTAATATGTTATATTGAAAGTTTGTGATATGTTTCGAGTCTATTTATAGGTAAGGATTCTACATTAAGGAGATATACCTCCTATGGTGATCTCATTTGACATATCTTTCTTGTCGAGTTTAACTTGGCTTGACTTAACTTGTAAAAGAAATTGAGGTGTCAATTAAAAGTGAGGAAGGATTGTTATTTAATTTTTTTTAATAAAAACATAATTTTTTAATTTAAAAAGAAATGTTTTTTTTACTTTTTTTTTTACCAAATTGTATTTGGTATCAATATTCATACTTAAATATTGATATTATATTTAGAACTATTAAGACCTAAGTACTTGTGTTTT